>JANJGN010001597.1:0-125132 GCA_026770705.1 Isurus oxyrinchus
CCGCCCCATCCCATTGTGCCCCGCCCCGCCCCATCCCATTGTGCCTCGCCCCGCCCCATGGAGCCCCCGCCCCATCCTATTGTGCCTCGCCCCCGCCCCATCCCATTGTGCCCTTGCTCCGCCCAGTCCCAGTGTGCCCCGCCCCCGCCCAATACCATTGTTCCTCGCCCCGCCCCATCCCATTGTGCCTCGCCCCGCCCCATCCCATTGTGCCTCGCCCCGCCCCATCCCATTGTGCCTCGCCCCGCCCCATCCCATTGTCCCTCGTCCCGCCCCTTCTCATTGTGCCTCGACCCGCCCAGTCCCAGTGTGCCCCGCCCCGCCCAGTCCCAGTGTGCCCCGCCCCGCCCAGTCCCAGTGTGCCCCGCCCCGCCCAGTCCCATTGTGCCTCGCCCCGCCCCAACGCATTTGCACCGCCCCGCCCCATGCCATTGTGCCTCTTCCCCTCCCATTGAGCCCCCGCCCCGTCCCATTTACCCCCGCCCTGTCCCATTGGCCCCCGCCCCGTCCCATTGAGCCCCGTCCCGTCCCATTGGGCCCCCACCCCGTCCCATTGAGCCCCGCCCCCGTCCCCTTGTTACCCGCCCCGTCCCATTGAGCCCCGCCCCGTCCCCATTGAGCCCCGCCCCGTCCCCCTGTGCCTCGCCCCGCCCCATCCCATTGTGCCCCGCCCCGCCCCAACGCATTTGCCCCCGCCCCATCCCATTGTGCCCCTCCCCCTATTTCATTGGGTCCCGTCCCGCCCCGCCTCTTGTCATTGTGCCCCGCCTTCGTCCAGTTGTGCCTCGCCCCGCCCCGTCCAATTGTGACCCGCCATGCCCTACCGTGCCACTCTCCGCCCCCCCTCCCCCTTGAGGCCCCGCCCCGTCTCATTTAGCCCCGCCCTGTCCCATTGAGCCCCGCTCCGTCTCCTTGTTCCCCGCCCCGTCCCATTGAGCCCCGCCCCGTCCCATTGAGCCCCGCTCCGTCCTCCTTGTTACCCGCCCCCTCCCCCTTGAGCCCCGCCCCGTCTGATTGAGCCCCGCCCCGTCCCATTGAGACCCGCTCCGTGTCCTTGTTCCCCGCCCCGTCCCATTGAGCCCCGCCCCGTCCCATTGAGCCCCGCTCCGTCTCCTTGTTACCCGCCCCGTCCCCTTGAGCCCCGCCCCCTGTCCCATTGAGCCCCGCCCGTCCTCTTGAGGCCCGCCCCCTGTACCATTGAGCCCCGCCCCGTCCCATTGAGCCCCGCCCCCTCCCCTTGAGCCCCCGCCCCGTCTCATTGAGCCCCGCCCCGTCCCATTGAGCCCCGCCCCGTCCCATTGAGCCCCGCTCCGTCTCCTTGTTACCCCGCCCCCCTCCCCTTGAGCCCCGCCCCGTCTGATTGAGCCCCGCCCCGTCCCATTGAGCCCCGCTCCGTCTCCTTGTTCCCCCGCCCCCGTCCCATTGAGCCCCGCCCCGTCCCCTTGTTACCCGCCCCGTCCCCTTGTTCCTCGCCCCATCCCCTTGTTACCCGCCCCGTCCCATTGTTTCCCCGCCCCGTCCCATTGAGCCCCCGCCCTGTCCCCTTGTTACCCGCCCCGTCCCATTGTTCCCCGCCCCGTCCCATTGAGCCCCGCCCTGTCCCCTTGTTACCCCGCCCCGTCCCATTGTTCCCCGCCCCGTCCCATTGAGCCCCCGCCCCGTCTCCTTGTTCCCCGCCCCGTCCCATTGATTCCCGCCCCGTCCCATTGAGCCCCGCCCCGTCCCATTGAGCCCCGCCCCATCCCATTGAGCCCCCGCCCCGTCTCCTTTGTTCCCCGCCCCGTCCCATTGATTCCCGCCCCCGTCCCCATTGAGCCCCGCCCCGTCCCCATTGTTCCCCGCCCCGTCCCATTGAGCCCCGCCCCGTCTCATTGTTCCCCGCCCCGTCCCCATTGATTCCCGCCCCGTCCCATTGAGCCCCGCTCCGTCTCCTTGTTCCCCGCCCCGTCCCATTGTTCCCCGCCCCGTCCCATTGATTCCCGCCCCGTCCCATTGAGCCCCGCTCCGTCTCCTTGTTCCCCGCCCCGTCCCATTGAGCCCCGCCCCCGTCCCCTTGTTACCCGCCCCGTCCCATTGAGCCCCGCCCCGTCCCCTTGTTACCCCGCCCCGTCCCCTTGTTACCCGCCCCGTCCCATTGAGCCCCGCCCCGTCCCCTTGTTACCCGCCCCCGTCCCATTGAGCCCCCGCCCCGTCCCATTGAGCCCCGCCCCATCCCCTTGTTACCCGCCCCGTCCCATTGTTCCCCGCCCCGTCCCATTGAGCCCCGCCCCATCCCCTTGTTACCCGCCCCGTCCCTTGAGCCCCGCCCCTGTCCCATTGAGCCCCGCCCCGTCCCATTGAGCCCCGCCCCCCTCCCCTTGAGCCCCGCCCCGTCTCATTGAGCCCCGCCCCGTCCCATTGAGCCCCGCCCCGTCCCATTGAGCCCCGCTCCGTCTCCTTGTTACCCGCCCCCTCCCCTTGAGCCCCGCCCCCGTCTGATTGAGCCCCGCCCCGTCCCATTGAGCCCCGCTCCGTCTCCTTGTTACCCGCCCCCTCCCGTTGAGCCCCGCCCCGTCTCATTGAGCACCGCCCCGTCCCATTGAGCCCCGCCCCGTCCCATTGAGCCCCGCTCCGTCTCCTTGTTCCCCGCCCCGTCCCATTGAGCCCCCGCCCCGTCCCCCTTGTTACCCGCCCCCGTCCCCTTGTTCCCCGCCCCGTCCCCCTTGTTACCCCGCCCCGTCCCATTGTTCCCCGCCCCGTCCCATTGAGCCCCGCCCCGTCCCCTTGTTACCCCCGCCCCGTCCCATTGTTCCCCGCCCCGTCCCATTGAGCCCCCGCCCCCGTCCCATTGAGCCCCGACCCCGTCTCATTGTTCCCCCGCCCCGTCCCATTGATTCCCGCCCCGTCCCATTGAGCCCCGCCTCCGTCCCATTGAGCCCCGCCCCGTCTCCTTGTTCCCCGCCCCGTCCCATTGATTCCCGCCCCGTCCCATTGAGCCCCGCCCCGTCCCATTGAGCCCCGCCCCATCCATTGAGCCCCGCCCCGTCTCCTTGTTCCCCCCGCCCCGTCCCATTGATTCCCGCCCCGTCCCATTGAGCCCCGCCCCGTCCCATTGTTCCCCGCCCCGTCCCATTGAGCCCCCGCCCCCGTCTCATTGTTCCCCGCCCCCGTCCCATTGATTCCCGCCCCGTCCCATTGAGCCCCGCTCCGTCTCCTTGTTCCCCGCCCCGTCCCATTGTTCCCCCGCCCCGTCCCCATTGATTCCCGCCCCCGTCCATTGAGCCCCGCTCCGTCTCCTTGTTCCCCGCCCCGTCCCATTGAGCCCCGCCCCGTCCCCTTGTTACCCGCCCCCGTCCCATTGAGCCCCGCCCCGTCCCCTTGTTACCCGCCCCCGTCCCCTTGTTACCCGCCCCGTCCCATTGAGCCCCGCCCCGTCCCCTTGTTACCCGCCCCGTCCCATTGAGCCCCGCCCCGTCCCAGTGAGCCCCGCCCCATCCCCTTGTTACCCGCCCCGTCCCATTGTTCCCCGCCCCGTCCCATTGAGCCCCGCCCCATCCCCTTGTTACCCGCCCCGTCCCCTTGAGCCCCGCCCCTGTCCCATTGAGCCCCCGCCCCGTCCCATTGAGCCCCGCCCCCTCCCCTTGAGCCCCGCCCCGTCTCATTGAGCCCCGCCCCGTCCCATGTGAGCCCCGCCCCGTCCCATTGAGCCCCGCTCCGTCTCCTTGTTACCCGCCCCCCTCCCCCTTGAGCCCCGCCCCGTCTGATTGAGCCCCGCCCCGTCCCATTGAGCCCCGCTCCGTCTCCTTGGTTACCCGCCCCCCTCCCGTTGAGCCCCGCCCCGTCTCATTGAGCACCGCCCCCGTCCCATTGAGCCCCGCCCCGTCCCATTGAGCCCCGCTCCGTCTCCTTGTTCCCCGCCCCGTCCCATTGAGCCCCGCCCCCGTCCCCCTTGTTACCCGCCCCGTCCCCTTGTTCCCCGCCCCGTCCCCTTGTTACCCGCCCCGTCCCATTGTTCCCCGCCCCGTCCCATTGAGCCCCGCCCCGTCCCCTTGTTACCCCGCCCCGTCCCCTTGTTACCCCGCCCCGTCCCATTGAGCCCCGGCCCCGTCTCCTTGTTCCCCGCCCCGTCCCATTGATTCCCGCCCCGTCCCATTGAGCCCCCGCCCCGTCCCATTGAGCCCCGCCCCCATCCCATTGAGCCCCGCCCCGTCTCCTTGTTCCCCGGCCCCGTCCCCATTGATTCCCGCCCCGTCCCATTGAGCCCCCGCCCCGTCCCCATTGTTCCCCGCCCCGTCCCATTGTTCCCCGCCCCGTCCCCTTGTTACCCGCCACGTCCCATTGTTCCCCCGCCCCGTCCCCTTGTTACCCGCCCCGTCCCCATTGTTCCCCGCCCCGTCCCATTGAGCCCCGCCCCGTCCCATTGAGCCCCGCCCCGTCTCATTGTTCCCCGCCCCGTCCCATTGATTCCCGCCCCGTCCCATTGAGCCCCGCTCCGTCTCCTTGTTCCCCGCCCCGTCCCATTGAGCCCCGCCCCGTCCCCTTGTTACCCGCCCCGTCCCATTGAGCCCCGCCCCGTCCCCTTGTTCCCCGCCCCGTCCCCTTGTTACCCGCCCCGTCCCCTTGTTACCCGCCCCGTCCCATTGAGCCCCGCCCCGTCCCCTTGTTACCCCGCCCCGTCCCCTTGTTACCCGCCCCGTCCCATTGAGCCCCGCCCCGTCCCCTTGTTACCCGCCCCCGTCCCCTTGTTACCCGCCCCGTCCCCATTGAGCCCCGCCCCGTCCACTTGTTACCCCGCCCCGTCCCATTGAGCCCCGCCCCGTCCCATTGAGCCCCCGCCCCATCCCCTTGTTACCCGCCCCGTCCCATTGTTCCCCGCCCCCGTCCCATTGAGCCCCCGCCCCATCCCCTTGTTACCCGCCCCGTCCCATTGTTCCCCGCCCCAGTCCCATTGTTCCCCGCCCCGTCCCATTGAGCCCCGCCCCGTCCCATTGAGCCCGCCCCCGTCCAATTGAGCCCCCGCCCCGTCCCATTGAGCCCCGCCCCGTCCCCATTGAGCCCCGCCCCGTCCCATTAAGCCCCGCCCCGTCCCATTGAGACCCGCCCCGTCCCATTGAATTGAGAATGTAATAAAATACACGTATAACTGTGAATGTGATAAAATACACGTATAACTGTGAATGTAATAAAATACACGTATAACTGTGAATGTAATAAAATACACGTATAACTGTGAATGTAATAAAATACACGTATAACTGTGAGTGTAATAAAATACACGTATAACTGTGAATGTGATAAAATACACGTATAACTGTGAGTGTAATAAAATACACGTATAACTGTGAATGTGATAAAATACACGTATAACTGTGAATGTAATAAAATACACGTATAACTGTGAATGTAATAAAAATACACGTATAACTGTGAATGTAATAAAATACACGTATAACTGTGAGTGTAATAAAATACACGTATAACTGTGAATGTGATAAAATACACGTATAACTGTGAATGTAATAAAATACACGTATAACTGTGAGTGTAATAAAATACACGTATAACTGTGAATGTGATAAAATACACGTGTAACTGTGAATGTAATAAAATACACGTATAACTGTGAATGTAATAAAATACACGTATAACTGTGAGTGTAATAAAATACACGTATAACTGTGAATGTGATAAAATACACGTATAACTGTGAATGTAATAAAATACCCGTATAACTGTGAATGTGAAAAAATACACGTATAACTGTGAGTGTGATAAAATACACGTATAACTGTGAATGTAATAAAATACACGTATAACTGTGAGTGTAATAAAATACACGTATAACTGTGAGTGTGATAAAATACACGTGTAACTGTGAATGTGATAAAATACACGTATAACTGTGAGTGTGATAAAATACACGTGTAACTGTGAGTGTGATAAAATACACGTATAACTGTGAATGTAATAAAATACACGTATAACTGTGAATGTGCTAAAATACACGTATAACTGTGAATGTAATAAAATACACGTATAACTGTGAATGTGATAAAATACACGTATAACTGTGAATGTGATAAAATACACGTATAACTGTGAATGTGAAAAAATACACGTATAACTGTGAATGTGATAAAATACACGTATAACTGTGAGTGTAATAAAATACACGTATAACTGTGAATGTGATAAAATACACGTATAACTGTGAATGTGATAAAATACACGTATAACTGTGAGTGTGATAAAATACACGTGTAACTGTGAATGTGATAAAATACACGTATAACTGTGAATGTAATAAAATACCCGTATAACTGTGAAAGTGAAAAAATACACGTATAAACTGTGAGTGTAATAAAATACACCTATAACTGTGAATGTGATAAAATACACCTATAACTGTGAATGTGATAAAATACACGTATAACTGTGAATGTAATAAAATACACGGAAAACTGTGAGTGTAATAAAATACACGTATAACTGTGAGTGTAATAAAATACACGTATAACTGTGAATGTAATAAAATACACGTATAACTGTGAGTGTAATAAAATAATCGTATAACTGTGAATGTGATAAAATACACGTATAACTGTGAATGTAATAAAATACACGTATAACTGTGAGTGTGATAAAATACACGTATAACTGTGAGTGTGATAAAATACACGTATAACTGTGAGTGTAATAAAATACACGTATAACTGTGAATGTGATAAAATACACGTATAACTGTGAGTGTGATAAAATACACGTGTAACTGTGAATGTGATAAAATACACGTATAACTGTGAGTGTGATAAAATACACGTGTAACTGTGAATGTGATAAAATACACGTATAACTGTGAATGTGATAAAATACACGTATAACTGTGAATGTAATAAAATACACGTATAACTGTGAGTGTAATAAAATACACGTATAACTGTGAATGTGATAAAATACACGTATAACTGTGAATGTAATAAAATACACGTATAACTGTGAGTGTAATAAAATACACGTATAACTGTGAATGTGATAAAATACACGTGTAACTGTGAATGTAATAAAATACACGTATAACTGTGAATGTAATAAAATACACGTATAACTGTGAGTGTAATAAAATACACGTATAACTGTGAATGTGATAAAATACACGTATAACTGTGAATGTAATAAAATACCCGTATAACTGTGAATGTGAAAAAATACACGTATAACTGTGAGTGTGATAAAATACACGTATAACTGTGAGTGTAATAAAATACACGTATAACTGTGAGTGTGATAAAATACACATGTAACTGTGAATGTGATAAAATACACGTATAACTGTGAGTGTGATAAAATACACGTGTAACTGTGAGTGTGATAAAATACACGTATAAATGTGAATGTAATAAAATACACGTATAACTGTGAATGTGATAAAATACACGTATAACTGTGAATGTAATAAAATACACGTATAACTGTGAATGTGATAAAATACACGTATAACTGTGAATGTGATAAAATACACGTATAACTGTGAATGTGAAAAAAATACACGTATAACTGTGAATGTGATAAAATACACGTATAACTGTGAGTGTAATAAATTACACGTATAACTGTGAATGTGATAAAATACACGTATAACTGTGAATGTGATAAAATACACGTATAACTGTGAGTGTGATAAAATACACGTGTAACTGTGAATGTGATAAAATACACGTATAACTGTGAATGTGATAAAATACACGTATAACTGTGAATGTAATAAAATACCCGTATAACTGTGAATGTGAAAAAAACACGTATAACTGTGAGTGTAATAAAATACACCTATAACTGTGAATGTGATGAAATACACCTATAACTGTGAATGTGATAAAATACACGTATAACTGTGAATGTAATAAAATACACGGAAAACTGTGAGTGTAATAAAATACACGTATAACTGTGAGTGTAATAAAATACACGTATAACTGTGAATGTAATAAAATACACGTATAACTGTGAGTGTAATAAAATAATCGTATAACTGTGAATGTGATAAAATACACGTATAACTGTGAATGTAATAAAATACACGTATAACTGTGAGTGTGATAAAATACACGTATAACTGTGAGTGTGATAAAATACACGTATAACTGTGAGTGTAATAAAATACACGTATAACTGTGAATGTGATAAAATACACGTATAACTGTGAGTGTGATAAAATACACGTGTAACTGTGAATGTGATAAAATACACGTATAACTGTGAATGTGATAAAATACACGTATAACTGTGAATGTAATAAAATACCCGTATAACTGTGAATGTGAAAAAATACACGTATAACTGTGAATGTGATAAAATACACGTATAACTGTGAGTGTAATAAAATACACGTATAACTGTGAATGTGATAAAATACACGTATAACTGTGAATGTGATAAAATACACGTATAACTGTGAGTGTGATAAAATACACGTGTAACTGTGAATGTGATAAAATACACGTATAACTGTGAATGTGATAAAATACACGTATAACTGTGAATGTAATAAAATACCCGTATAACTGTGAATGTGAAAAAATACACGTATAACTGTGAATGTGATAAAATACACGTATAACTGTGAGTGTGATAAAATACACGTGTAACTGTGAATGTGATAAAATACACGTATAACTGTGAATGTGATAAAATACACGTATAACTGTGAATGTAATAAAATACAAGTATAACTGTGAGTGTAATAAAATACACGTATAACTGTGAATGTAATAAAATACACGTATAACTGTGAGTGTGATAAAATACACGTGTAACTGTGAATGTGATAAAATACACGTATAACTGTGAATGTGATAAAATACACGTATAACTGTGAGTGTGATAAAATACACGTATAACTGTGAGTGTAATAAAATACACGTATAACTGTGAGTGTAATAAAATACACGTATAACTGTGAGTGTAATAAAATTCACGTATAACTGTGAATGTGATAAAATACACGTATAACTGTGAATGTGATAAAATACACGTATAACTGTGAATGTAATAAAATACACGTATAACTGTGAGTGTGATAAAGTACACGTATAACTGTGAGTGTAATAAAATACACGTATAACTGTGAGTGTGATAAAATACACGTATAACTGTGAATGTAATAAAATACACGTAAAACTGTGAGTGTGATAAAATACACGTATAACTGTGAGTGTAATAAAATACACGTATAACTGTGAATGTAATAAAATACACGTATAACTGTGAATGTAATAAAATACACGTATAACTGTGAATGTAATAAAATACACGTATAACTGTGAATGTGATAAAAAACACGTATAACTGTGAGTGTAATAAAATACACGTATAACTGTGAATGTAATAAAATACACGTATAACTGTGAGTGTGATAAAATACACGTATAACTGTGAGTGTAATAAAATACACGTATAACTGTGAATGTAATAAAATACACGTGTAACTGTGAATGTAATAAAATACACGTATAACTGTGAATGTAATAAAATACACGTATAACTGTGAGTGTAATAAAATACACGTATAACTGTGAATGTGATAAAATACACGTATAACTGTGAATGTATTAAAATACACGTATAACTGTGTATGTAATAAAATACACGTATAACTGTGAGTGTAATAAAATACATCTATAACTGTGAATGTGATAAAATACACGTATAACTGTGAATGTAATAAAATACACGTATAACTGTGAGTGTAATAAAATACACGTAAAACTGTGAATGTGATAAAAAACACGTATAACTGTGAATGTAATAAAATACACGTATAACTGTGAATGTAATAAAATACACGTATAACTGTGAGTGTAATAAAATACACGTATAACTGTGAATGTAATAAAATACACGTATAACTGTGAGTGTAATAAAATACACGTATAACTGTGAATGTGATAAAATACACGTATAACTGTGAATGTAATAAAAAACACGTATAACTGTGAGTGTAATAAAATACACCTATAACTGTGAATGTGATAAAATACACGTATAACTGTGAATGTAATAAAATACACGTATAACTGTGAGTGTAATAAAATACACGTATAACTGTGAATGTGATAAAATACACGTATAACTGTGAATGTAATAAAATACACGTATAACTGTGAGTGTAATAAAATACACCTATAACTGTGAATGTGATAAAATACACGTATAACTGTGAATGTAATAAAATACACGTATAACTGTGAATGTAATAAAATACACGTATAACTGTGAGTGTAATAAAATACACGTATAACTGTGAGTGTAATAAAATACACGTATAACTGTGAATGTAATAAAATACACGTATAACTGTGAGTGTAATAAAATACACGTATAACTGTGAATGTGATAAAATACACGTATAACTGTGAGTGTAATAAAATACACGTATAACTGTGAATGTGATAAAAATACACGTATAACTGTGAATGTAATAAAATACACGTATAACTGTGGATGTGATAAAATACACGTATAACTGTGAGTGTGATAAAGTACACGTATAACTGTGAGTGTAATAAAATACACGTATAACTTTGAATGTAATAAAATACACGTATAACTGTGAGTGTGATAAAATACACGTATAACTGTGAGTGTAATAAAATACACGTATAACTGTGAATGTAATAAAATACACGTATAACTGTGAGTGTAATAAAATACACGTATAACTGTCAATGTGATAAAATACACGTATAACTGTGAGTGTGATAAAATACAAGTATAACTGTGAATGTAATAAAATACATGTATAACTGTGAGTGTGATAAAATACACGTATAACTGTGAGTGTAATAAAATACACGTATAACTGTGAATGTAATAAAATACACGTATAACTGTGAATGTGATAAAATACACGTATAACTGTGAGTGTAATAAAATACACGTATAACTGTGAATGTAATAAAATACACGTATAACTGTGAATGTGATAAAATACACGTATAACTGTGAGTGTAATAAAATACACGTATAACTGTGAATGTAATAAAATACACGTATAACTGTGAGTGTGATAAAATACACGTATAACTGTGAGTGAAATAAAATACACGTATAACTGTGAATGTGATAAAATACAGGTATAACTGTGAATGTGATAAAATACACGTATAACTGTGAGTGTAATAAAATACACGTATAACTGTGAATGTGATAAAATACACGTATAACTGTGAATGTAATAAAATACCCGTATAACTGTGAATGTGAAAAAATACACGTATAACTGTGAGTGTGATAAAATACACGTATAACTGTGAATGTAATAAAATACACGTATAACTGTGAGTGTTATAAAATACACGTATAACTGTGAGTGTGATAAAATACACGTGTAACTGTGAATGTGATAAAATACACGTATAACTGTGAGTGTGATAAAATACACGTGTAACTGTGAGTGTGATAAAATACACGTATAACTGTGAATGTAATAAAATACACGTATAACTGTGAATGTGATAAAATACACGTATAACTGTGAATGTGATAAAATACACGTATAACTGTGAATGTGATAAAATACACGTATAACTGTGAATGTGAAAAAAATACACGTATAACTGTGAATGTGATAAAATACACGTATAACTGTGAGTGTAATAAATTACACGTATAACTGTGAATGTGATAAAATACACGTATAACTGTGAATGTGATAAAATACACGTATAACTGTGAGTGTGATAAAATACACGTGTAACTGTGAATGTGATAAAATACACGTATAACTGTGAATGTGATAAAATACACGTATAACTGTGAATGTAATAAAATACAAGTATAACTGTGAGTGTAATAAAATACACGTATAACTGTGAATGTAATAAAATACACGTATAACTGTGAGTGTGATAAAATACACGTGTAACTGTGAGTGTGATAAAATACACGTATAACTGTGAATGTGATAAAATACACGTATAACTGTGAATGTGATAAAATACACGTATAACTGTGAGTGTGATAAAATACACGTATAACTGTGAGTGTAATAAAATACACGTATAACTGTGAGTGTAATAAAATACACGTATAACTGTGAGTGTAATAAAATTCACGTATAACTGTGAATGTGATAAAATACACGTATAACTGTGAATGTGATAAAATACACGTATAACTGTGAATGTAATAAAATACGCGTATAACTGTGAGTGTGATAAAGTACACGTATAACTGTGAGTGTAATAAAATACACGTATAACTGTGAGTGTGATAAAATAGACGTATAACTGTGAATGTAATAAAATACACGTAAAACTGTGAGTGTGATAAAATACACGTATAACTGTGAGTGTAATAAAATACACGTATAACTGTGAATGTAATAAAATACACGTATAACTGTGAATGTAATAAAATACACGTATAACTGTGAATGTAATAAAATACACGTATAACTGTGAATGTGATAAAAAACACGTATAACTGTGAGTGTAATAAAATACACGTATAACTGTGAATGTAATAAAATACACGTATAACTGTGAGTGTGTTAAAATACACGTATAACTGTGAGTGTAATAAAATACACGTATAACTGTGAATGTAATAAAATACACGTGTAACTGTGAATGTAATAAAATACACGTATAACTGTGAATGTAATAAAATACACGTATAACTGTGAGTGTAATAAAATACACGTATAACTGTGAATGTGATAAAATACACGTATAACTGTGAATGTATTAAAATACACGTATAACTGTGTATGTAATAAAATACACGTATAACTGTGAGTGTAATAAAATACACCTATAACTGTGAATGTGATAAAATACACGTATAACTGTGAATGTAATAAAATACACGTATAACTGTGAGTGTAATAAAATACACGTATAACTGTGAATGTGATAAAAAACACGTATAACTGTGAATGTAATAAAATACACGTATAACTGTGAATGTAATAAAATACACGTATAACTGTGAGTGTAATAAAATACACGTATAACTGTGAATGTAATAAAATACACGTATAACTGTGAGTGTAATAAAATACACGTATAACTGTGAATGTGATAAAATACACGTATAACTGTGAATGTAATAAAAAACACGTATAACTGTGAGTGTAATAAAATACACCTATAACTGTGAATGTGATAAAATACACGTATAACTGTGAATGTAATAAAATACACGTATAACTGTGAGTGTAATAAAATACACGTATAACTGTGAATGTGATAAAATACACGTATAACTGTGAATGTAATAAAATACACGTATAACTGTGAGTGTAATAAAATACACCTATAACTGTGAATGTGATAAAATACACGTATAACTGTGAATGTAATAAAATACACGTATAACTGTTAATGTAATAAAATACACGTATAACTGTGAGTGTAATAAAATACACGTATAACTGTGAATGTAATAAAATACACGTATAACTGTGAGTGTAATAAAATACACGTATAACTGTGAATGTGATAAAATACACGTATAACTGTGAGTGTAATAAAATACACGTATAACTGTGAGTGTAATAAAATGCACGTATAACTGTGAGTGTAATAAAATACACGTATAACTGTGAATGTGATAAAATACAAGTATAACTGTGAATGTAATAAAAAACACGTATAACTGTGAGTGTAATAAAATACACCTATAACTGTGAATGTGATAAAATACACGTATAACTGTGAATGTAATAAAATACACGTATAACTGTGAGTGTAATAAAATACACGCATAACTGTGAATGTAATAAAATACACGTATAACTGTGAGTGTGATAAAATACACGTATAACTGTGAGTGTAATAAAGTACACCTATAACTGTGAGTGTGATAAAATACACGTATAACTGTGAGTGTAATAAAATACACGTATAACTGTGAATGTAATAAAATACACGTATAACTGTGAGTGTGATAAAATACACGTATAACTGTGAGTGTAATAAAATACACGTATAACTGTGAATGTAATAAAATACACGTATAACTGTGAATGTGATAAAATAAACGTATAACTGTGAGTGTGATAAAATACACGTATAACTGTGAGTGTGATAAAATACACGTATAACTGTGAATGTGATAAAGTACACGTATAACTGTGAATGTGATAAAATACACGTATAACTGTGAGTGTGATAAAATACACGTATAACTGTGAGTGAAATAAAATACACGTATAACTGTGAATGTGATAAAATACAGGTATAACTGTGAATGTGATAAAATACACGTATAACTGTGAGTGTAATAAAATACACGTATAACTGTGAATGTGATAAAATACACGTATAACTGTGAATGTAATAAAATACCCGTATAACTGTGAATGTGAAAAAATACACGTATAACTGTGAGTGTGATAAAATACACGTATAACTGTGAATGTAATAAAATACACGCATAACTGTGAGTGTTATAAAATACACGTATAACTGTGAGTGTGATAAAATACACGTGTAACTGTGAGTGTGATAAAATACACGTATAACTGTGAATGTAATAAAATACACGTATAACTGTGAATGTGATAAAATACACGTATAACTGTGAATGTAATAAAATACACGTATAACTGTGAATGTGATAAAATACACGTATAACTGTGAATGTGATAAAATACACGTATAACTGTGAATGTGAAAAAAATACACGTATAACTGTGAATGTGATAAAATACACGTATAACTGTGAGTGTAATAAATTACACGTATAACTGTGAATGTGATAAAATACACGTATAACTGTGAATGTGATAAAATACACGTATAACTGTGAGTGTGATAAAATACACGTGTAACTGTGAATGTGATAAAATACACGTATAACTGTGAATGTGATAAAATACACGTATAACTGTGAGTGTAATAAAATACACCTATAACTGTGAATGTGATAAAATACACCTATAACTGTGAATGTGATAAAATACACGTATAACTGTGAATGTAATAAAATACACGGAAAACTGTGAGTGTAATAAAATACACGTATAACTGTGAGTGTAATAAAATACACGTATAACTGTGAATGTAATAAAATACACGTATAACTGTGAGTGTAATAAAATAATCGTATAACTGTGAATGTGATAAAATACACGTATAACTGTGAATGTAATAAAATACACGTATAACTGTGAATGTAATAAAATACACGTATAACTGTGAGTGTGATAAAATGCACGTATAACTGTGAGTGTGATAAAATACACGTATAACTGTGAGTGTAATAAAATACACGTATAACTGTGAATGTGATAAAATACACGTATAACTGTGAGTGTGATAAAATAGACGTGTAACTGTGAATGTGATAAAATACACGTATAACTGTGAATGTGATAAAATACACGTATAACTGTGAATGTAATAAAATACCCGTATAACTGTGAATGTAATAAAATACACGTATAACTGTGAATGTGATAAAATACACGTATAACTGTGAGTGTAATAAAATACACGTATAACTGTGAATGTGATAAAATACACGTATAACTGTGAATGTGATAAAATACACGTATAACTGTGAGTGTGATAAAATACACGTGTAACTGTGAATGTGATAAAATACACGTATAACTGTGAATGTGATAAAATACACGTATAACTGTGAATGTAATAAAATACCCGTATAACTGTGAATGTGAAAAAATACACGTATAACTGTGAATGTGATAAAATACACGTATAACTGTGAGTGTGATAAAATACACGTGTAACTGTGAATGAGATAAAATACACGTATAACTGTGAATGTGATAAAATACACGTATAACTGTGAATGTAATAAAATACAAGTATAACTGTGAGTGTAATAAAATACACGTATAACTGTGAATGTAATAAAATACACGTATAACTGTGAGTGTGATAAAATACACGTGTAACTGTGAGTGTGATAAAATACACGTATAACTGTGAATGTGATAAAATACACGTATAACTGTGAATGTGATAAAATACACGTATAACTGTGAGTGTGATAATATACACGTATAACTGTGAGTGTAATAAAATACACGTATAACTGTGAGTGTAATAAAATACACGTATAACTGTGAGTGTAATAAAATTCACGTATAACTGTGAATGTGATAAAATACACGTATAACTGTGAATGTGATAAAATACACGTATAACTGTGAATGTAATAAAATACGCGTATAACTGTGAGTGTGATAAAGTACACGTATAACTGTGAGTGTAATAAAATACACGTATAACTGTGAGTGTGATAAAATACACGTATAACTGTGAATGTAATAAAATACACGTAAAACTGTGAGTGTGATAAAATACACGTATAACTGTGAGTGTAATAAAATACACGTATAACTGTGAATGTAATAAAATACACGTATAACTGTGAATGTAATAAAATACACGTATAACTGTGAATGTAATAAAATACACGTATAACTGTGAATGTGATAAAAAATACGTATAACTGTGAGTGTAATAAAATACACGTATAACTGTGAATGTAATAAAATACACGTATAACTGTGAGTGTGATAAAATACACGTATAACTGTGAGTGTAATAAAATACACGTATAACTGTGAATGTAATAAAATACACGTGTAACTGTGAATGTAATAAAATACACGTATAACTGTGAATGTAATAAAATACACGTATAACTGTGAGTGTAATAAAATACACGTATAACTGTGAATGTGATAAAATACACGTATAACTGTGAATGTATTAAAATACACGTATAACTGTGTATGTAATAAAATACACGTATAACTGTGAGTGTAATAAAATACACCTATAACTGTGAATGTGATAAAATACACATATAACTGTGAATGTAATAAAATACACGTATAACTGTGAGTGTAATAAAATACACGTATAACTGTGAATGTGATAAAAAACACGTATAACTGTGAATGTAATAAAATACACGTATAACTGTGAATGTAATAAAATACACGTATAACTGTGAGTGTAATAAAATACACGTATAACTGTGAATGTAATAAAATACACGTATAACTGTGAGTGTAATAAAATACACGTATAACTCTGAATGTGATAAAATACACGTATAACTGTGAATGTAATAAAAAACACGTATAACTGTGAGTGTAATAAAATACACCTATAACTGTGAATGTGATAAAATACACGTATAACTGTGAATGTAATAAAATACACGTATAACTGTGAGTGTAATAAAATACACGTATAACTGTGAATGTGATAAAATACACGTATAACTGTGAATGTAATAAAATACACGTATAACTGTGAATGTGATAAAATACACGTATAACTGTGAATGTAATAAAATACACGTATAACTGTTAATGTAATAAAATACACGTATAACTGTGAGTGTAATAAAATACACGTATAACTGTGAGTGTAATAAAATACACGTATAACTGTGAGTGTAATAAAATACACGTATAACTGTGAGTGTAATAAATTACACGTATAACTGTGAATGTGATAAAATACACGTATAACTGTGAGTGTAATAAAATACACGTATAACTGTGAATGTGATAAAAATACACGTATAACTGTGAATGTAATAAAATACACGTATAACTGTGGATGTGAGAAAATACACGTATAACTGTGAGTGTGATAAAGTACACGTATAACTCTGAGTGTAATAAAATACACGTATAACTGTGAATGTAATAAAATACACCTATAACTGTGAGTGTGATAAAATACACGTATAACTGTGAGTGTAATAAAATACACGTATAACTGTGAATGTAATAAAATACACGTATAACTGTGAGTGTACTAAAATACACGTATAACTGTCAATGTGATAAAATACACGTATAACTGTGAGTGTGATAAAATACAAGTATAACTGTGAATGTAACAAAATACATGTATAACTGTGAGTGTGATAAAATACACGTATAACTGTGAGTGTAATAAAATACACGTATAACTGTGATTGTAATAAAATACACGTATAACTGTGAATGTGATAAAATACACGTATAACTGTGAGTGTAATAAAATACACGTATAACTGTGAATGTAATAAAATACACGTATAACTGTGAATGTGATAAAATACACGTATAACTGTGAGTGTAATAAAATACACGTATAACTGTGAATGTAATAAAATACACGTATAACTGTGAGTGTGATAAAATACACGTATAACTGTGAGTGAAATAAAATACACGTATAACTGTGAATGTGATAAAATACACGTATAACTGTGAATGTGATAAAATACACGTATAACTGTGAGTGTAATAAAATACACGTATAACTGTGAATGTGATAAAATACACGTATAACTGTGAGTGTAATAAAATACACGTATAACTGTGAATGTAATAAAATACACGTATAACTGTGAGTGTGATAAAATACACGTATAACTGTGAGTGTAATAAAATACACGTATAACTGTGAATGTAATAAAATACACGTATAACTGTGAGTGTAATAAAATACACGTATAACTGTGAATGTGATAAAATACACGTATAACTGTGAGTGTAATAAAATACACGTATAACTGTGAGTGTAATAAAATGCACGTATAACTGTGAGTGTAATAAAATACACGTATAACTGTGAATGTGATAAAATACAAGTATAACTGTGAATGTAATAAAAAACACGTATAACTGTGAGTGTAATAAAATACACCTATAACTGTGAATGTGATAAAATACACGTATAACTGTGAATGTAATAAAATACACGTATAACTGTGAGTGTAATAAAATACACGCATAACTGTGAATGTAATAAAATACACGTATAACTGTGAGTGTGATAAAATACACGTATAACTGTGAGTGTAATAAAGTACACCTATAACTGTGAGTGTGATAAAATACACGTATAACTGTGAGTGTAATAAAATACACGTATAACTGTGAATGTAATAAAATACACGTATAACTGTGAGTGTGATAAAATACACGTATAACTGTGAGTGTAATAAAATACACGTATAACTGTGAATGTAATAAAATACACGTATAACTGTGAATGTGATAAAATAAACGTATAACTGTGAGTGTGATAAAATACACGTATAACTGTGAGTGTGATAAAATACTCGTATAACTGTGAATGTGATAAAGTACACGCATAACTGTGAATGTGATAAAATACACGTATAACTGTGAATGTGATAAAATACACGTATAACTGTGAGTGTGATAAAATACACGTATAACTGTGAGTGTGATAAAATACAAGTATAACTGTGAATGTAATAAAATACACGTATAACTGTGAGTGTAATAAAATACACGTATAACTGTGAATGTAATAAAATACACGTATAACTGTGAATGTGATAAAATACACGTGTAACTGTGAGTGTGATAAAATACAAGTATAACTGTGAGTGTGATAAAATACACGTATAACTGTGAATGTAACAAAATACACGTATAACTGTGAAAGTAATAAAATACACGTATAACTGTGAGTGTAATAAAATACACGTATAACTGTGAATGTGATAAAATACACGTATAACTGTGAATGTAATAAAATACACGTATAACTGTGAATGTTATAAAATACACGTATAACTACCAATGTAATAAAATACACGTATAACTGTGAGTGTAATAAAATACACGTATAACTGTGAATGTAATAAAATACACGTGTAACTGTGAATGTAATAAAATACACGTATAACTGTGAATGTAATAAAATACACGTATAACTGTGAATGTAATAAAATACACGTATAACTGTGAATGTGATAAAATACACGTATAACTGTGAATGTGATAAAATACACGTATAACTGTGAATGTGATAAAATACACGTATAACTGTGAATGTGATAAAATACACGTATAACTGTGAATGTTATAAAATACACGTATAACTGTGAATGTAATAAAATACACGTATAACTGTGAGTGTAATAAAATACACGTATAACTGTGAATGTTATAAAATACACGTATAACTGTGAATGTTATAAAATACACGTATAACTGTGAATGTGATAAAATACACGTATAACTGTGAATGTGATAAAATACACGTATAACTGTGAATGTGATAAAATACACGTATAACTGTGAGTGTGATAAAATACACGTATAACTGTGAATGTGATAAAATACACGTATAACTGTGAGTGTAATAAAATACACGTATAACTGTGAATGTGATAAAATACACGTATAACTGTGAATGTGATAAAATACACGTATATCTGTGAATGTGATAAAATACACGTATAAATGTGAATGTGATAAAATACACGTATAACTGTGAATGTAATAAAATACACGTATAACTGTGAGTGTAATAAAATACACGTATAACTGTGAATGTAATACAATATACGTATAACTGTGAATGTGATAAAATACACGTATAACTGTGAGTGTGATAAAATACACGTATAACTGTGAGTGTAATAAAATAGACGTATAACTGTGAATGTAATAAAATACACGTATAACTGTGAGTGTAATAATATACACGTATAACTGTGAGTGTAATAAAATACACGTATAACTGTGAATGTGATAAAATACACGTATAACTGTGAGTGTAATAAAATACACGTATAACAGTGAATGTGATAAAATAGACGTATAACTGTGAATGTAATAAAATACACGTATAACTGTGAGTGTAATAAAATACACGTATAACTGTGAATGTGATAAATTACACGTATAACTGTGAGTGTAATAAAATACACGTATAACTGTGAATGTGATAAAATACACGTATAACTGTGAATGTGATAAAATACACGTATAACGGTGAATGTGATAAAATACACGTATAACTGTGAATGTAATAAAATACACGTATAACTGTGAGTGTAATAAAATACACGTATAACTGTGAATGTGATAAAATTCACGTATAACTGTGAATGTGATAAAATACACGTATAACTGTGAGTGTAATAAAATACACGTATAACTGTGTAAATAATAAAATACACGTCTTACTGTGAGTGTGATAAAATACACGTATAACTGTGAGTGTAATAAAATACACGCATAACTGTGAAAGTGATAAAATACACGTATAACTGTGAGTGTAATAAAATACACGTATAACTGTGAATGTAATAAAATACACGTATAACGGTGAGTGTAATAAAATACACGTATAACTGTGAATGTGATAAAATAAATGTATAACTGTGAATGTGATAAAATACACGTATAACTGTGAATGTAATAAAATACACGTGTAACTGTGAATCTAATAACATACACGTATAACTGTGAATGTGATAAAATACACGTATAACTGTGAATGTGATAAAATACACGTATAACTGTGAATGTGATAAAATACACGTATAACTGTGAATGTGATAAAATACACGTAGAACTGTGAATGTAATAAAATACACGTATAACTGTGAATGTGATAAAATACACGTATAACTGTGAATGTGATAAAATACACGTATAACTGTGAATGTGATAAAATACACGTATAACTGTGAATGTGATAAAATACACGTAGAACTGTGAATGTGATAAAATACACGTATAACTGTGAATGTGAAAAAATACACGTATAACTGTGAATGTGATAAAATACACGTATAACTGTGAGTGTAATAAAATACACGTATAACTGTGAATGTGATAAAATACACGTATAACTGTGAAAGTGATAAAATACACGTATAACTGTGAGTGTGATAAAATACACGTGTAACTGTGAATGTGATAAAATACACGTATAACTGTGAATGTGATAAAATACACGTATAAATGTGAATGTAATAAAATACCCGTATAACTGTGAATGTGAAAAAATACACGTATAACTGTGAGTGTAATAAAATACACCTATAACTGTGAATGTGATAAAATACACCTATAACTGTGAATGTGATAAAATACACGTATAACTGTGAATGTAATAAAATACACGGAAAACTGTGAGTGTAATAAAATACACGTATTACTGTGAGTGTAATAAAATACACGTATAACTCTGAATGTAATAAAATACACGTATAACTGTGAGTGTAATAAAATAATCGTATAACTGTGAATGTGATAAAATACACGTATAACTGTGAATGTAATAAAATACACGTATAACTGTGAATGTAATAAAATACACGTATAACTGTGAGTGTGATAAAATACACGTATAACTGTGAGTGTGATAAAATACACGTATAACTGTGAGTGTAATAAAATACACGTATAACTGTGAATGTGATAAAATACACGTATAACTGTGAGTGTGATAAAATACACGTGTAACTGTGAATGTGATAAAATACACGTATAACTGTGAATGTGATAAAATACACGTATAACTGTGAATGTAATAAAATACCCGTATAACTGTGAATGTGAAAAAATACACGTATAACTGTGAATGTGATAAAATACACGTATAACTGTGAGTGTAATAAAATACACGTATAACTGTGAATGTGATAAAATACACGTATAACTGTGAATGTGATAAAATACACGTATAACTGTGAACGTGACAAAATACACGTGTAAGTGTGAATGTGATAAAATACACGTATAACTGTGAATGTGATAAAATACACGTATAACTGTGAATGTGAAAAAATACCCGTATAACTGTGAATGTGATAAAATACACGTATAACTGTGAGTGTGATAAAATACACGTATAACTGTGAATGTGATAAAATACACGTATAACTGTGAATGTGATAAAATACACGTATAACTGTGAATGTAATAAAATACACGTATAACTGTGAGTGTAATAAAATACACGTATAACTGTGAATGTAATAAAATACACGTATAACTGTGAGTGTGATAAAATACACGTGTAACTGTGAATGTGATAAAATACACGTATAACTGTGAATGTGATAAAATACACGTATAACTGTGAATGTGATAAAATACACGTATAACTGTGAGTGTGATAAAATACACGTATAACTGTGAGTGTAATAAAATACACGTATAACTGTGAGTGTAATAAAATACACGTATAACTGTGAGTGTAATAAAATTCACGTATAACTGTGAATGTGATAAAATACACGTATAACTGTGAATGTGATAAAATACACGTATAACTGTGAATGTAATAAAATACACGTATAACTGTGAGTGTGATAAAGTACACGTATAACTGTGAGTGTAATAAAATACACGTATAACTGTGAGTGTGATAAAATACACGTATAACTGTGAATGTAATAAAATACACGTAAAACTGTGAGTGTGATAAAATACACGTATAACTGTGAGTGTAATAAAATACACGTATAACTGTGAATGTAATAAAATACACGTATAACTTTGAATGTAATAAAATACACGTATAACTGTGAATGTGATAAAATACACGTATAACTGTGAGTGTAATAAAATGCACGTATAACTGTGAATGTACTAAAATACACGTATAACTGTGAGTGTGATAAAATACACGTATAACTGTGAGTGTGATAAAATACACGTATAACTGTGAATGTAATAAAATACACGTGTAACTGTGAATGTAATAAAATACACGTATAACTGTGAATGTAATAAAATACACGTATAACTGTGAGTGTAATAAAATACACGTATAACTGTGAATGTGATAAAATACACGTATAACTGTGAATGTAATAAAATACACGTATAACTGTGAATGTAATAAAATACACGTATAACTGTGAGTGTAATAAAATACACCTATAACTGTGAATGTGATAAAATACACGTATAACTGTGAATGTAATAAAATACACGTATAACTGTGAGTGTAATAAAATACACGTATAACTGTGAATGTGATAAAAAACACGTATAACTGTGAATGTAATAAAATACACGTATAACTGTGAGTGTAATAAAATACACGTATAACTGTGAATGTAATAAAATACACGTATAACTGTGAGTGTAATAAAATACACGTATAACTGTGAATGTGATAAAATACACGTATAACTGTGAATGTAATAAAAAACACGTATAACTGTGAGTGTAATAAAATACACCTATAACTGTGAATGTGATAAAATACAAGTATAACTGTGAATGTAATAAAATACACGTATAACTGTGAGTGTAATAAAATACACGTATAACTGTGAATGTGATAAAATACACGTATAACTTGAATGTAATAAAATACACGTATAACTGTGAGTGTAATATAATACACCTATAACTGTGAATGTGATAAAATACACGTATAACTGTGAATGTAATAAAATACACGTATAACTGTGAGTGTAATAAAATACACGTATAACTGTGAGTGTAATAAAATACACGTATAAGTGTGAATGTAATAAAATACACGTATAACTGTGAGTGTAATAAAATACACGTATAACTGTGAATGTGATAAAATACACGTATAACTGTGAGTGTGATAAAATACACGTATAACTGTGAGTGTGATAAAATACACGTATAACTGTGAGCGTAATAAAATACACGTATAACTGTGAATGTGATGAAATACACGTATAACTGTGAATGTAATAAAATACACGTATAACTGTGGATGTGATAAAATACACGTATAACTGTGAGTGTGATAAAGTACACGTATAACTGTGAGTGTAATAAAATACACGTATAACTGTAAATGTAATAAAATACACGTATAACTGTGAGTGTGATAAAATACACGTATAACTGTGAGTGTAATAAAATACACGTATAACTGTGAATGTAATAAAATACACGTATAACTGTGAGTGTAATAAAATACACGTATAAATGTCAATGTGATAAAATACACGTATAACTGTGAGTGTGATAAAATACAAGTATAACTGTGAATGTAATAAAATACATGTATAACTGTGAGTGTGATAAAATACACGTATAACTGTGAGTGTAATAAAATACACGTATAACTGTGAATGTAATAAAATACACGTATAACTGTGAATGTGATAAAATACACGTATAACTGTGAGTGTAATAAAATACACGTATAACTGTGAATGTAATAAAATACACGTATAACTGTGAATGTGATAAAATACACGTATAACTGTGAGTGTAATAAAATACACGTATAACTGTGAATGTAATAAAATACACGTATAACTGTGAGTGTGATAAAATACACGTATAACTGTGAGTGAAATAAAATACACGTATAACTGTGAATGTGATAAAATACACGTATAACTGTGAATGTGATAAAATACACGTATAACTGTGAGTGTAATAAAATACACGTATAACTGTGAATGTGATAAAATACACGTATAACTGTGAGTGTAATAAAATACACGTATAACTGTGAATGTAATAAAATACACGTATAACTGTGAGTGTGATAAAATACACGTATAACTGTGAGTGTAATAAAATACACGTATAACTGTGAATGTAATAAAATACACATATAACTGTGAGTGTAATAAAATACACGTATAACTGCGAATGTGATAAAATACACGTATAACTGCGAGTGTAATAAAATACACGTATAACTGTGAGTGTAATAAAATACACGTATAACTGTGAGTGTAATAAAATACACGTATAACTGTGAATGTGATAAAATACACGTATAACTGTGAATGTAATAAAAAACACGTATAACTGTGAGTGTAATAAAATACACCTATAACTGTGAATGTGATAAAATACACGTATAACTGTGAATGTAATAAAATACACGTATAACTGTGAGTGTAATAAAATACACGCATAACTGTGAATGTAATAAAATACACGTATAACTGTGAGTGTGATAAAATACACGTATAACTGTGAGTGTAATAAAGTACACCTATAACTGTGAGTGTGATAAAATACACGTATAACTGTGAGTGTAATAAAATACACGTATAACTGTGAATGTAATAAAATACACGTATAAGTGTGAGTGTGATAAAATACACGTATAACTGTGAGTGTAATAAAATACACGTATAACTGCGAATGTAATAAAATACACGTATAACTGTGAATGTGATAAAATACACGTATAACTGTGAGTGTGATAAAATACACGTATAACTGTGAGGGTGATAAAATACACGTATAACTGTGAATGTGATAAAGTACACGTATAACTGTGAATGTGATAAAATACACGTATAACTGTGAATGTGATAAAATACACGTATAACTGTGAGTGTGATAAAATACACGTATAACTGTGAATGTGATAAAATACACGTATAACCGTGAATGTAATAAAATACACGTATAACTGTGAATGTAATAAAATACACGTATAACTGTGAATGTGATAATGTACACGTATAACTGTGAATGTGATAAAATACACGTATAATGGTGAATGTTATAAAATACACGTATAACTGTGAGTGTGATAAAGTACACGTATAACTGTGAATGTGATAAAAAACACGTATAACTGTGAATGTGATAAAATACACGTAAAACTGTGAATGTGATAAAATACACGTATAACTGTGAATGTGATAAAATACACGTATAACTGTGAATGTAATAAAATACACGTATAACTGTGAATGTGATAAAATACACGTATAACTGTGAATGTGATAAAATACACGTATAACTGTGGATGTGATAAAATACACGTATAACTGTGAATGTGATAAAATACACGTATAACTGTGAATGTAATAAAATACACGTATAACTGTGAGAGTAATAAAATACACCTATAACTGTGAATGTGATAAAATACACGTATAACTGTGAGTGTAATAAAATGCACGTATAACTGTGTATGTGATAAAATACACGTATAACTGTGAGTGTAATAAAATGCACGTATAACTGTGAATGTGATAAAATACACGTATAACTGTGAGTGTGATAAAATACACGTATAACTGTGAATGTGATAAAATACACGTATAACTGTGAGTGTGATAAAATACACGTATAACTGTGAATGTAATAAAATACACGTATAACTGTGAATGTGATAAAATACACGTATAACTGTGAATGTAATAAAATACACGTATAACTGTGAGTGTGATAAAATACACGTATAACTGTGAATGTAATAAAATACACGTATAACTGTGAGTGTAATAAAATACACGTATAACTGTGAATGTGATAAAATAAACGTATAACTGTGAATGTGATAAAATACACGTGTAACTGTGAATGTGATAAAATACACGTATAACTGTGAATGTAATAAAATACACGTATAACTGTGAGTGTGATAAAATACAAGTATAACTGTGAATGTAATAAAAAACACGTATAACTGTGAGTGTAATAAAATACACCTATAACTGTGAATGTGATAAAATACAAGTATAACTGTGAATGTAATAAAATACACGTATAACTGTGAGTGTAATAAAATACACGTATAACTGTGAATGTGATAAAATACACGTATAACTGTGAATGTAATAAAATACACGTATAACTGTGAGTGTAATAAAATACACGTATAACTGTGAATGTAATAAAATACACGTATAACTGTGAGTGTAATAAAATACACGTATAACTGTGAATGTGATAAAATACACGTAAAACTGTGAGTGTGATAAAATACACGTATAACTGTGAGTGTGATAAAATACACGTATAACTGTGAGCGTAATAAAATACACGTATAACTGTGAATGTGATGAAATACACGTATAACTGTGAATGTAATAAAATACACGTATAACTGTGGATGTGATAAAATACACGTATAACTGTGAGTGTGATAAAGTACACGTATAACTGTGAGTGTAATAAAATACACGTATAACTGTAAATGTAATAAAATACACGTATAACTGTGAGTGTGATAAAATACACGTATAACTGTGAGTGTAATAAAATACACGTATAACTGTGAATGTAATAAAATACACGTATAACTGTGAGTGTAATAAAATACACGTATAAATGTCAATGTGATAAAATACACGTATAACTGTGAGTGTGATAAAATACAAGTATAACTGTGAATGTAATAAAATACATGTATAACTGTGAGTGTGATAAAATACACGTATAACTGTGAGTGTAATAAAATACACGTATAACTGTGAATGTAATAAAATACACGTATAACTGTGAATGTGATAAAATACACGTATAACTGTGAGTGTAATAAAATACACGTATAACTGTGAATGTAATAAAATACACGTATAACTGTGAATGTGATAAAATACACGTATAACTGTGAGTGTAATAAAATACACGTATAACTGTGAATGTAATAAAATACACGTATAACTGTGAGTGTGATAAAATACACGTATAACTGTGAGTGAAATAAAATACACGTATAACTGTGAATGTGATAAAATACACGTATAACTGTGAATGTGATAAAATACACGTATAACTGTGTGTGTAATAAAATACACGTATAACTGTGAATGTGATAAAATACACGTATAACTGTGAGTGTAATAAAATACACGTATAACTGTGAATGTAATAAAATACACGTATAACTGTGAGTGTGATAAAATACACGTATAACTGTGAGTGTAATAAAATACACGTATAACTGTGAATGTAATAAAATACACATATAACTGTGAGTGTAATAAAATACACGTATAATTGCGAATGTGATAAAATACACGTATAACTGCGAGTGTAATAAAATACACGTATAACTGTGAGTGTAATAAAATACACGTATAACTGTGAGTGTAATAAAATACACGTATAACTGTGAATGTGATGAAATACACGTATAACTGTGAATGTAATAAAAAACACGTATAACTGTGAGTGTAATAAAATACACCTATAACTGTGAATGTGATAAAATACACGTATAACTGTGAATGTAATAAAATACACGTATAACTGTGAGTGTAATAAAATACACCTATAACTGTGAATGTGATAAAATACACGTATAACTGTGAGTGTAATAAAATGCACGTATAACTGTGTATGTGATAAAATACACGTATAACTGTGAGTGTAATAAAATGCACGTATAACTGTGAATGTGATAAAATACACGTATAACTGTGAGTGTGATAAAATACACGTATAACTGTGAATGTGATAAAATACACGTATAACTGTGAGTGTGATAAAATACACGTATAACTGTGAATGTAATAAAATACACGTATAACTGTGAATGTGATAAAATACACGTATAACTGTGAATGTAATAAAATACACGTATAACTGTGAGTGTGATAAAATACACGTATAACTGTGAATGTAATAAAATACACGTATAACTGTGAGTGTAATAAAATACACGTATAACTGTGAATGTGATAAAATAAACGTATAACTGTGAATGTGATAAAATACACGTGTAACTGTGAATGTGATAAAATACACGTATAACTGTGAATGTAATAAAATACACGTATAACTGTGAGTGTGATAAAATACAAGTATAACTGTGAATGTAATAAAATACACGTATAACTGTGAGTGTAATAAAATACACGTATAACTGTGAATGTAATAAAATACACGTATAACTGTAAATGTGATAAAATACACGTGTAACTGTGAGTGTGATAAAATACAAGTATAACTGTGAGTGTGATAAAATACACGTATAACTGTGAATGTAACAAAATACACGTATAACTGTGAAAGTAATAAAATACACGTATAACTGTGAGAGTAATAAAATACACGTATAACTGTGAATGTGATAAAATACACGTATAACTGTGAATGTAATAAAATACACGTATAACTGTGAATGTTATAAAATACACGTATAACTACCAATGTAATAAAATACACGTATAACTGTGAGTGTAATAAAATACACGTATAACTGTGAATGTAATAAAATACACGTGTAACTGTGAATGTAATAAAATACACGTATAACTGTGAATGTAATAAAATACACGTATAACTGTGAATGTAATAAAATACACGTATAACTGTGAATGTGATAAAATACACGCATAACTGTGAATGTGATAAAATACACGTATAACTGTGAATGTGATAAAATACACGTATAACTGTGAATGTGATAAAATACACGTATAACTGTGAATGTTATAAAATACACGTATAACTGTGAATGTAATAAAATACACGTATAACTGTGAGTGTAATAAAATACACGTATAACTGTGAGTGTAATAAAATACACGTATAACTGTGAATGTTATAAAATACACGTATAACTGTGAATGTGATAAAATACACGTATAACTGTGAATGTGATAAAATACACGTATGACTGTGAATGTGAAAAAATACACGTATAACTGTGGGTGTGATAAAATACACGTATAACTGTGAATGTAATAAAATACACGTATAACTGTGAGTGTAATAAAATACACGTATAACTGTGAGTGTGATAAAATACACGTGTAACTGTGAATGTGATAAAATACACGTATAACTGTGAGTGTGATAAAATACACGTGTAACTGTGAGTGTGATAAAATACACGTATAACTGTGAATGTAATAAAATACACGTATAACTGTGAATGTGCTAAAATACACGTATAACTGTGAATGTAATAAAATACACGTATAACTGTGAATGTGATAAAATACACGTATAACTGTGAATGTGATAAAATACACGTATAACTGTGAATGTGAAAAAATACACGTATAACTGTGAATGTGATAAAATACACGTATAACTGTGAGTGTAATAAAATACACGTATAACTGTGAATGTGATAAAATACACGTATAACTGTGAATGTGATAAAATACACGTATAACTGTGAGTGTGATAAAATACACGTGTAACTGTGAATGTGATAAAATACACGTATAACTGTGAATGTGATAAAATACACGTATAACTGTGAATGTAATAAAATACCCGTATAACTGTGAATGTGAAAAAATACACGTATAACTGTGAGTGTAATAAAATACACCTATAACTGTGAATGTGATAAAATACACCTATAACTGTGAATGTGATAAAATACACGTATAACTGTGAATGTAATAAAATACACGGAAAACTGTGAGTGTAATAAAATACACGTATAACTGTGAGTGTAATAAAATACACGTACAACTGTGAATGTAATAAAATACACGTATAACTGTGAGTGTAATAAAATAATCGTATAACTGTGAATGTGATAAAATACACGTATAACTGTGAATGTAATAAAATACACGTATAACTGTGAGTGTGATAAAATACACGTATAACTGTGAGTGTGATAAAATACACGTATAACTGTGAGTGTAATAAAATACACGTATAACTGTGAATGTGATAAAATACACGTATAACTGTGAGTGTGATAAAATACACGTGTAACTGTGAATGTGATAAAATACACGTATAACTGTGAGTGTGATAAAATACACGTGTAACTGTGAATGTGATAAAATACACGTATAACTGTGAATGTGATAAAATACACGTATAACTGTGAATGTAATAAAATACACGTATAACTGTGAGTGTAATAAAATACACGTATAACTGTGAATGTGATAAAATACACGTATAACTGTGAATGTAATAAAATACACGTATAACTGTGAGTGTAATAAAATACACGTATAACTGTGAATGTGATAAAATACACGTGTAACTGTGAATGTAATAAAATACACGTATAACTGTGAATGTAATAAAATACACGTATAACTGTGAGTGTAATAAAATACACGTATAACTGTGAATGTGATAAAATACACGTATAACTGTGAATGTAATAAAATACCCGTATAACTGTGAATGTGAAAAAATACACGTGTAACTGTGAGTGTGATAAAATACACGTATAACTGTGAATGTAATAAAATACACGTATAACTGTGAGTGTAATAAAATACACGTATAACTGTGAGTGTGATAAAATACACGTGTAACTGTGAATGTGATAAAATACACGTATAACTGTGAGTGTGATAAAATACACGTGTAACTGTGAGTGTGATAAAATGCACGTATAACTGTGAATGTAATAAAATACACGTATAACTGTGAATGTGATAAAATACACGTATAACTGTGAATGTAATAAAATACACGTATAACTGTGAATGTGATAAAATACACGTTTAACTGTGAATGTGATAAAATACACGTATAACTGTGAATGTGAAAAAAATACACGTATAACTGTGAATGTGATAAAATACACGTATAACTGTGAGTGTAATAAATTAAACGTATAACTGTGAATGTGATAAAATACACGTATAACTGTGAATGTGATAAAATACACGTATAACTGTGAGTGTGATAAAATACACGTGTAACTGTGAATGTGATAAAATACACGTATAACTGTGAATGTGATAAAATACACGTATAACTGTGAATGTAATAAAATACCCGTATAACTGTGAATGTGAAAAAAAACACGTATAACTGTGAGTGTAATAAAATACACCTATAACTGTGAATGTGATAAAATACACCTATAACTGTGAATGTGATAAAATACACGTATAACTGTGAATGTAATAAAATACACGGAAAACTGTGAGTGTAATAAAATACACGTATAACTGTGAGTGTAATAAAATACACGTATAACTGTGAATGTAATAAAATACACGTATAACTGTGAGTGTAATAAAATAATCGTATAACTGTGAATGTGATAAAATACACGTATAACTGTGAATGTAATAAAATACACGTATAACTGTGAGTGTGATAAAATACACGTATAACTGTGAGTGTGATAAAATACACGTATAACTGTGAGTGTAATAAAATACACGTATAACTGTGAATGTGATAAAATACACGTATAACTGTGAGTGTGATAAAATACACGTGTAACTGTGAATGTGATAAAATACACGTATAACTGTGAATGTGATAAAATACACGTATAACTGTGAATGTAATAAAATACCCGTATAACTGTGAATGTGAAAAAATACACGTATAACTGTGAATGTGATAAAATACACGTATAACTGTGAGTGTAATAAAATACACGTATAACTGTGAATGTGATAAAATACACGTATAACTGTGAATGTGATAAAATACACGTATAACTGTGAGTGTGATAAAATACACGTGTAACTGTGAATGTGATAAAATACACGTATAACTGTGAATGTGATAAAATACACGTATAACTGTGAATGTAATAAAATACACGTATAACTGTGAGTGTGAAAAAATACACGTATATCTGTGAATGTGATAAAATACTCGTATAACTGTGAGTGTGATAAAATACACGTATAACTGTGAGTGTGATAAAATACACGTGTAACTGTGAATGTGATAAAATACACGTATAACTGTGAATGTGATAAAATACACGTATAACTGTGAATGTAATAAAATACACGTATAACTGTGAATGTGAAAAAATACACGTATATCTGTGAATGTGATAAAATACTCGTATAACTGTGAGTGTGATAAAATACACGTGTAACTGTGAATGTGATAAAATACACGTATAACTGTGAATGTGATAAAATACACGTATAACTGTGAATGTAATAAAATACAAGTATAACTGTGAGTGTAATAAAATACACGTATAACTGTGAATGGAATAAAATACACGTATAACTGTGAGTGTGATAAAATACACGTGTAACTGTGAATGTGATAAAATACACGTATAACTGTGAATGTGATAAAATACACGTATAACTGTGAATGTGATAAAATACACGTATAACTGTGAGTGTGATAAAATACACGTATAACTGTGAGTGTAATAAAATACACGTATAACTGTGAGTGTAATAAAATACACGTATAACTGTGAATGTAATAAAATACACGTATAACTGTGAATGTAATAAAATACACGTATAACTGTGAATGTAATAAAATACACGTATAACTGTGAATGTGATAAAAAACACGTATAACTGTGAGTGTAATAAAATACACGTATAACTGTGAATGTAATAAAATACATGTATAACTGTGAGTGTGATAAAATACACGTATAACTGTGAGTGTAATAAAATACACGTATAACTGTGAATGTAATAAAATACACGTGTAACTGTGAATGTAATAAAATACACGTATAACTGTGAATGTAATAAAATACACGTATAACTGTGAGTGTAATAAAATACACGTATAACTGTGAATGTGATAAAATACACGTATAACTGTGAATGTATTAAAATACACGTATAACTGTGTATGTAATAAAATACACGTATAACTGTGAGTGTAATAAAATACACCTATAACTGTGAATGTGATAAAATACACGTATAACTGTGAATGTAATAAAATACACGTATAACTGTGAGTGTAATAAAATACACGTATAACTGTGAATGTGATAAAAAACACGTATAACTGTGAATGTAATAAAATACACGTATAACTGTGAATGTAATAAAATACACGTATAACTGTGAGTGTAATAAAATACACGTATAACTGTGAATGTAATAAAATACACGTATAACTGTGAGTGTAATAAAATACACGTATAACTGTGAATGTGATAAAATACACGTATAACTGTGAATGTAATAAAAAACACGTATAACTGTGAGTGTAATAAAATACACCTATAACTGTGAATGTGATAAAATACACGTATAACTGTGAATGTAATAAAATACACGTATAACTGTGAGTGTAATAAAATACACGTATAACTGTGAATGTGATAAAATACACGTATAACTGTGAATGTAATAAAATACACGTATAACTGTGAGTGTAATAAAATACACCTATAACTGTGAATGTGATAAAATACACGTATAACTGTGAATGTAATAAAATACACGTATAACTGTGAATGTAATAAAATACACGTATAACTGTGAGTGTAATAAAATACACGTATAACTGTGAGTGTAATAAAATACACGTATAACTGTGAATGTAATAAAATACACGTATAACTGTGAGTGTAATAAAATACACGTATAACTGTGAATGTGATAAAATACACGTATAACTGTGAGTGTAATAAAATACACGTATAACTGTGAATGTGATAAAAATACACGTATAACTGTGAATGTAATAAAATACACGTATAACTGTGGATGTGATAAAATACACGTATAACTGTGAGTGTGATAAAGTACACGTATAACTGTGAGTGTAATAAAATACACGTATAACTGTGAATGTAATAAAATACACGTATAACTGTGAGTGTAATAAAATACACGCATAACTGTGAATGTAATAAAATACACGTATAACTGTGAGTGTGATAAAATACACGTATAACTGTGAGTGTAATAAAGTACACCTATAACTGTGAGTGTGATAAAATACACGTATAACTGTGAGTGTAATAAAATACACGTATAACTGTGAATGTAATAAAATACACGTATAAGTGTGAGTGTGATAAAATACACGTATAACTGTGAGTGTAATAAAATACACGTATAACTGCGAATGTAATAAAATACACGTATAACTGTGAATGTGATAAAATACACGTATAACTGTGAGTGTGATAAAATACACGTATAACTGTGAGGGTGATAAAATACACGTATAACTGTGAATGTGATAAAGTACACGTATAACTGTGAATGTGATAAAATACACGTATAACTGTGAATGTGATAAAATACACGTATAACTGTGAGTGTGATAAAATACACGTATAACTGTGAATGTGATAAAATACACGTATAACCGTGAATGTAATAAAATACACGTATAACTGTGAATGTAATAAAATACACGTATAACTGTGAATGTGATAATGTACACGTATAACTGTGAATGTGATAAAATACACGTATAATGGTGAATGTTATAAAATACACGTATAACTGTGAGTGTGATAAAGTACACGTATAACTGTGAATGTGATAAAAAACACGTATAACTGTGAATGTAATAAAATACACGTATAACTGTGAGAGTAATAAAATACACCTATAACTGTGAATGTGATAAAATACACGTATAACTGTGAGTGTAATAAAATGCACGTATAACTGTGTATGTGATAAAATACACGTATAACTGTGAGTGTAATAAAATGCACGTATAACTGTGAATGTGATAAAATACACGTATAACTGTGAGTGTGATAAAATACACGTATTACTGTGAATGTGATAAAATACACGTATAACTGTGAGTGTGATAAAATACACGTATAACTGTGAATGTAATAAAATACACGTATAACTGTGAATGTGATAAAATACACGTATAACTGTGAATGTAATAAAATACACGTATAACTGTGAGTGTGATAAAATACACGTATAACTGTGAATGTAATAAAATACACGTATAACTGTGAGTGTAATAAAATACACGTATAACTGTGAATGTGATAAAATAAACGTATAACTGTGAATGTGATAAAATACACGTGTAACTGTGAATGTGATAAAATACACGTATAACTGTGAATGTAATAAAATACACGTATAACTGTGAGTGTGATAAAATACAAGTATAACTGTGAATGTAATAAAATACACGTATAACTGTGAGTGTAATAAAATACACGTATAACTGTGAATGTAATAAAATACACGTATAACTGTAAATGTGATAAAATACACGTGTAACTGTGAGTGTGATAAAATACAAGTATAACTGTGAGTGTGATAAAATACACGTATAACTGTGAATGTAACAAAATACACGTATAACTGTGAAAGTAATAAAATACACGTATAACTGTGAGAGTAATAAAATACACGTATAACTGTGAATGTGATAAAATACACGTATAACTGTGAATGTAATAAAATACACGTATAACTGTGAATGTTATAAAATACACGTATAACTACCAATGTAATAAAATACACGTATAACTGTGAGTGTAATAAAATACACGTATAACTGTGAATGTAATAAAATACACGTGTAACTGTGAATGTAATAAAATACACGTATAACTGTGAATGTAATAAAATACACGTATAACTGTGAATGTAATAAAATACACGTATAACTGTGAATGTGATAAAATACACGCATAACTGTGAATGTGATAAAATACACGTATAACTGTGAATGTGATAAAATACACGTATAACTGTGAATGTGATAAAATACACGTATAACTGTGAATGTTATAAAATACACGTATAACTGTGAATGTAATAAAATACACGTATAACTGTGAGTGTAATAAAATACACGTATAACTGTGAGTGTAATAAAATACACGTATAACTGTGAATGTTATAAAATACACGTATAACTGTGAATGTGATAAAATACACGTATAACTGTGAATGTGATAAAATACACGTATGACTGTGAATGTGAAAAAATACACGTATAACTGTGGGTGTGATAAAATACACGTATAACTGTGAATGTAATAAAATACACGTATAACTGTGAGTGTAATAAAATACACGTATAACTGTGAGTGTGATAAAATACACGTGTAACTGTGAATGTGATAAAATACACGTATAACTGTGAGTGTGATAAAATACACGTGTAACTGTGAGTGTGATAAAATACACGTATAACTGTGAATGTAATAAAATACACGTATAACTGTGAATGTGCTAAAATACACGTATAACTGTGAATGTAATAAAATACACGTATAACTGTGAATGTGATAAAATACACGTATAACTGTGAATGTGATAAAATACACGTATAACTGTGAATGTGAAAAAATACACGTATAACTGTGAATGTGATAAAATACACGTATAACTGTGAGTGTAATAAAATACACGTATAACTGTGAATGTGATAAAATACACGTATAACTGTGAATGTGATAAAATACACGTATAACTGTGAGTGTGATAAAATACACGTGTAACTGTGAATGTGATAAAATACACGTATAACTGTGAATGTGATAAAATACACGTATAACTGTGAATGTAATAAAATACCCGTATAACTGTGAATGTGAAAAAATACACGTATAACTGTGAGTGTAATAAAATACACCTATAACTGTGAATGTGATAAAATACACCTATAACTGTGAATGTGATAAAATACACGTATAACTGTGAATGTAATAAAATACACGGAAAACTGTGAGTGTAATAAAATACACGTATAACTGTGAGTGTAATAAAATACACGTACAACTGTGAATGTAATAAAATACACGTATAACTGTGAGTGTAATAAAATAATCGTATAACTGTGAATGTGATAAAATACACGTATAACTGTGAATGTAATAAAATACACGTATAACTGTGAGTGTGATAAAATACACGTATAACTGTGAGTGTGATAAAATACACGTATAACTGTGAGTGTAATAAAATACACGTATAACTGTGAATGTGATAAAATACACGTATAACTGTGAGTGTGATAAAATACACGTGTAACTGTGAATGTGATAAAATACACGTATAACTGTGAGTGTGATAAAATACACGTGTAACTGTGAATGTGATAAAATACACGTATAACTGTGAATGTGATAAAATACACGTATAACTGTGAATGTAATAAAATACACGTATAACTGTGAGTGTAATAAAATACACGTATAACTGTGAATGTGATAAAATACACGTATAACTGTGAATGTAATAAAATACACGTATAACTGTGAGTGTAATAAAATACACGTATAACTGTGAATGTGATAAAATACACGTGTAACTGTGAATGTAATAAAATACACGTATAACTGTGAATGTAATAAAATACACGTATAACTGTGAGTGTAATAAAATACACGTATAACTGTGAATGTGATAAAATACACGTATAACTGTGAATGTAATAAAATACCCGTATAACTGTGAATGTGAAAAAATACACGTGTAACTGTGAGTGTGATAAAATACACGTATAACTGTGAATGTAATAAAATACACGTATAACTGTGAGTGTAATAAAATACACGTATAACTGTGAGTGTGATAAAATACACGTGTAACTGTGAATGTGATAAAATACACGTATAACTGTGAGTGTGATAAAATACACGTGTAACTGTGAGTGTGATAAAATGCACGTATAACTGTGAATGTAATAAAATACACGTATAACTGTGAATGTGATAAAATACACGTATAACTGTGAATGTAATAAAATACACGTATAACTGTGAATGTGATAAAATACACGTTTAACTGTGAATGTGATAAAATACACGTATAACTGTGAATGTGAAAAAAATACACGTATAACTGTGAATGTGATAAAATACACGTATAACTGTGAGTGTAATAAATTAAACGTATAACTGTGAATGTGATAAAATACACGTATAACTGTGAATGTGATAAAATACACGTATAACTGTGAGTGTGATAAAATACACGTGTAACTGTGAATGTGATAAAATACACGTATAACTGTGAATGTGATAAAATACACGTATAACTGTGAATGTAATAAAATACCCGTATAACTGTGAATGTGAAAAAAAACACGTATAACTGTGAGTGTAATAAAATACACCTATAACTGTGAATGTGATAAAATACACCTATAACTGTGAATGTGATAAAATACACGTATAACTGTGAATGTAATAAAATACACGGAAAACTGTGAGTGTAATAAAATACACGTATAACTGTGAGTGTAATAAAATACACGTATAACTGTGAATGTAATAAAATACACGTATAACTGTGAGTGTAATAAAATAATCGTATAACTGTGAATGTGATAAAATACACGTATAACTGTGAATGTAATAAAATACACGTATAACTGTGAGTGTGATAAAATACACGTATAACTGTGAGTGTGATAAAATACACGTATAACTGTGAGTGTAATAAAATACACGTATAACTGTGAATGTGATAAAATACACGTATAACTGTGAGTGTGATAAAATACACGTGTAACTGTGAATGTGATAAAATACACGTATAACTGTGAATGTGATAAAATACACGTATAACTGTGAATGTAATAAAATACCCGTATAACTGTGAATGTGAAAAAATACACGTATAACTGTGAATGTGATAAAATACACGTATAACTGTGAGTGTAATAAAATACACGTATAACTGTGAATGTGATAAAATACACGTATAACTGTGAATGTGATAAAATACACGTATAACTGTGAGTGTGATAAAATACACGTGTAACTGTGAATGTGATAAAATACACGTATAACTGTGAATGTGATAAAATACACGTATAACTGTGAATGTAATAAAATACACGTATAACTGTGAGTGTGAAAAAATACACGTATATCTGTGAATGTGATAAAATACTCGTATAACTGTGAGTGTGATAAAATACACGTATAACTGTGAGTGTGATAAAATACACGTGTAACTGTGAATGTGATAAAATACACGTATAACTGTGAATGTGATAAAATACACGTATAACTGTGAATGTAATAAAATACACGTATAACTGTGAATGTGAAAAAATACACGTATATCTGTGAATGTGATAAAATACTCGTATAACTGTGAGTGTGATAAAATACACGTGTAACTGTGAATGTGATAAAATACACGTATAACTGTGAATGTGATAAAATACACGTATAACTGTGAATGTAATAAAATACAAGTATAACTGTGAGTGTAATAAAATACACGTATAACTGTGAATGGAATAAAATACACGTATAACTGTGAGTGTGATAAAATACACGTGTAACTGTGAATGTGATAAAATACACGTATAACTGTGAATGTGATAAAATACACGTATAACTGTGAATGTGATAAAATACACGTATAACTGTGAGTGTGATAAAATACACGTATAACTGTGAGTGTAATAAAATACACGTATAACTGTGAGTGTAATAAAATACACGTATAACTGTGAATGTAATAAAATACACGTATAACTGTGAATGTAATAAAATACACGTATAACTGTGAATGTAATAAAATACACGTATAACTGTGAATGTGATAAAAAACACGTATAACTGTGAGTGTAATAAAATACACGTATAACTGTGAATGTAATAAAATACATGTATAACTGTGAGTGTGATAAAATACACGTATAACTGTGAGTGTAATAAAATACACGTATAACTGTGAATGTAATAAAATACACGTGTAACTGTGAATGTAATAAAATACACGTATAACTGTGAATGTAATAAAATACACGTATAACTGTGAGTGTAATAAAATACACGTATAACTGTGAATGTGATAAAATACACGTATAACTGTGAATGTATTAAAATACACGTATAACTGTGTATGTAATAAAATACACGTATAACTGTGAGTGTAATAAAATACACCTATAACTGTGAATGTGATAAAAAACACGTATAACTGTGAATGTAATAAAATACACGTATAACTGTGAATGTAATAAAATACACGTATAACTGTGAGTGTAATAAAATACACGTATAACTGTGAATGTAATAAAATACACGTATAACTGTGAGTGTAATAAAATACACGTATAACTGTGAATGTGATAAAATACACGTATAACTGTGAATGAAATAAAAAACACGTATAACTGTGAGTGTAATAAAATACACCTATAACTGTGAATGTGATAAAATACACGTATAACTGTGAATGTAATAAAATACACGTATAACTGTGAGTGTAATAAAATACACGTATAACTGTGAATGTGATAAAATACACGTATAACTGTGAATGTAATAAAATACACGTATAACTGTGAGTGTAATAAAATACACCTATAACTGTGAATGTGATAAAATACACGTATAACTGTGAATGTAATAAAATACACGTATAACTGTGAATGTAATAAAATACACGTATAACTGTGAGTGTAATAAAATACACGTATAACTGTGAGTGTAATAAAATACACGTATAACTGTGAATGTAATAAAATACACGTATAACTGTGAGTGTAATAAAATACACGTATAACTGTGAATGTGATAAAATACACGTATAACTGTGAGTGTAATAAAATACACGTATAACTGTGAATGTGATAAAAATACACGTATAACTGTGAATGTAATAAAATACACGTATAACTGTGGATGTGATAAAATACACGTATAACTGTGAGTGTGATAAAGTACACGTATAACTGTGAGTGTAATAAAATACACGTATAACTTTGAATGTAATAAAATACACGTATAACTGTGAGTGTGATAAAATACACGTATAACTGTGAGTGTAATAAAATACACGTATAACTGTGAATGTAATAAAATACACGTATAACTGTGAGTGTAATAAAATACACGTATAACTGTCAATGTGATAAAATACACGTATAACTGTGAGTGTGATAAAATACAAGTATAACTGTGAATGTAATAAAATACATGTATAACTGTGAGTGTGATAAAATACACGTATAACTGTGAGTGTAATAAAATACACGTATAACTGTGAATGTAATAAAATACACGTATAACTGTGAATGTGATAAAATACACGTATAACTGTGAGTGTAATAAAATACACGTATAACTGTGAATGTAATAAAATACACGTATAACTGTGAATGTGATAAAATACACATATAGCTGTGAGTGTAATAAAATACACGTATAACTGTGAATGTAATAAAATACACGTATAACTGTGAGTGTGATAAAATACACGTATAACAGTGAGTGAAATAAAATACACGTATAACTGTGAATGTGATAAAATACACGTATAACTGTGAGTGTAATAAAATACACGTATAACTGTGAATGTGATAAAATACACGTATAACTGTGAATGTAATAAAATACCCGTATAACTGTGAATGTGAAAAAATACACGTATAACTGTGAGTGTGATAAAATACACGTATAACTGTGAATGTAATAAACTACACGTATAACTGTGAGTGTTATAAAATACACGTATAACTGTGAGTGTGGTAAAATACACGTGTAACTGTGAATGTGATAAAATACACGTATAACTGTGAGTGTGATAAAATACACGTGTAACTGTGAGTGTGATAAAATACACGTATAACTGTGAATGTAATAAAATACACGTATAACTGTGAATGTGATAAAATACACGTATAACTGTGAATGTAATAAAATACACGTATAACTGTGAATGTGATAAAATACACGTATAACTGTGAATGTGATAAAATACACGTATAACTGTGAATGTGAAAAAAATACACGTATAACTGTGAATGTGATAAAATACACGTATAACTGTGAGTGTAATAAATTACACGTATAACTGTGAATGTGATAAAATACACGTATAACTGTGAATGTGATAAAATACACGTATAACTGTGAGTGTGATAAAATACACGTGTAACTGTGAATGTGATAAAATACACGTATAACTGTGAATGTGATAAAATACACGTATAACTGTGAATGTAATAAAATACCCGTATAACTGTGAATGTGAAAAAATACACGTATAACTGTGAGTGTAATAAAATACACGGAAAACTGTGAGTGTAATAAAATACACGTATAACTGTGAGTGTAATAAAATACACGTATAACTGTGAATGTAATAAAATACACGTATAACTGTGAGTGTAATAAAATAATCGTATAACTGTGAATGTGATAAAATACACGTACAACTGTGAATGTAATAAAATACACGTATAACTGTGAATGTAATAAAATACACGTATAACTGTGAGTGTGATAAAATACACGTATAACTGTGAGTGTGATAAAATACACGTATAACTGTGAGTGTAATAAAATACACGTATAACTGTGAATGTGATAAAATACACGTATAACTGTGAGTGTGATAAAATAGACGTGTAACTGTGAATGTGATAAAATACACGTATAACTGTGAATGTGATAAAATACACGTATAACTGTGAATGTAATAAAATACCCGTATAACTGTGAATGTGAAAAAATACACGTATAACTGTGAATGTGATAAAATACACGTATAACTGTGAGTGTAATAAAATACACGTATAACTGTGAATGTGATAAAATACACGTATAACTGTGAATGTGATAAAATACACGTATAACTGTGAGTGTGATATAATACACGTGTAACTGTGAATGTGATAAAATACACGTATAACTGTGAATGTGATAAAATACACGTATAACTGTGAATGTAATAAAATACCCGTATAACTGTGAATGTGAAAAAATACACGTATAACTGTGAATGTGATAAAATACACGTATAACTGTGAGTGTGATAAAATACACGTGTAACTGTGAATGTGATTAAATACACGTATAACTGTGAATGTGATAAAATACACGTATAACTGTGAATGTAATAAAATACAAGTATAACTGTGAGTGTAATAAAATACACGTATAACTGTGAATGTAATAAAATACACGTATAACTGTGAGTGTGATAAAATACACGTGTAACTGTGAGTGTGATAAAATACACGTATAACTGTGAATGTGATAAAATACACGTATAACTGTGAATGTGATAAAATACACGTATAACTGTGAGTGTGATAAAATACACGTATAACTGTGAGTGTAATAAAATACACGTATAACTGTGAGTGTAATAAAATACACGTATAACTGTGAGTGTAATAAAATTCACGTATAACTGTGAATGTGATAAAATACACGTATAACTGTGAATGTGATAAAATACACGTATAACTGTGAATGTAATAAAATACGCGTATAACTGTGAGTGTGATAAAGTACACGTATAACTGTGAGTGTAATAAAATACACGTATAACTGTGAGTGTGATAAAATACACGTATAACTGTGAATGTAATAAAATACACGTAAAACTGTGAGTGTGATAAAATACACGTATAACTGTGAGTGTAATAAAATACACGTATAACTGTGAATGTAATAAAATACACATATAACTGTGAATGTAATAAAATACACGTATAACTGTGAATGTAATAAAATACACGTATAACTGTGAATGTGATAAAAAACACGTATAACTGTGAGTGTAATAAAATACACGTATAACTGTGAATGTAATAAAATACACGTATAACTGTGAGTGTGATAAAATACACGTATAACTGTGAGTGTAATAAAATACACGTATAACTGTGAATGTAATAAAATACACGTGTAACTGTGAATGTAATAAAATACACGTATAACTGTGAATGTAATAAAATACACGTATAACTGTGAGTGTAATAAAATACACGTATAACTGTGAATGTGATAAAATACACGTATAACTGTGAATGTATTAAAATACACGTATAACTGTGTATGTAATAAAATACACGTATAACTGTGAGTGTAATAAAATACACCTATAACTGTGAATGTGATAAAATACACGTATAACTGTGAATGTAATAAAATACACGTATAACTGTGAGTGTAATAAAATACACGTATAACTGTGAATGTGATAAAAAACACGTATAACTGTGAATGTAATAAAATACACGTATAACTGTGAATGTAATAAAATACACGTATAACTGTGAGTGTAATAAAATACACGTATAACTGTGAATGTAATAAAATACACGTATAACTGTGAGTGTAATAAAATACACGTATAACTGTGAATGTGATAAAATACACGTATAACTGTGAATGTAATAAAAAACACGTATAACTGTGAGTGTAATAAAATACACCTATAACTGTGAATGTGATAAAATACACGTATAACTGTGAATGTAATAAAATACACGTATAACTGTGAGTTTAATAAAATACACGTATAACTGTGAATGTGATAAAATACACGTATAACTGTGAATGTAATAAAATACACGTATAACTGTGAGTGTAATAAAATACACCTATAACTGTGAATGTGATAAAATACACGTATAACTGTGAATGTAATAAAATACACGTATAACTGTTAATGTAATAAAATACACGTATAACTGTGAGTGTAATAAAATACACGTATAACTGTGAGTGTAATAAAATACACGTATAACTGTGAATGTAATAAAATACACGTATAACTGTGAGTGTAATAAAATACACGTATAACTGTGAATGTGATAAAATACACGTATAACTGTGAATGTGATAAAATACACGTATAACTGTGAGTGTAATAAAATACACGTATAACTGTGAATGTGATAAAATACACGTATAACTGTGAATGTAATAAAATACCCGTATAACTGTGAATGTGAAAAAATACACGTATAACTGTGAGTGTGATAAAATACACGTATAACTGTGAATGTAATAAAATACACGTATAACTGTGAGTGTTATAAAATACACGTATAACTGTGAGTGTGATAAAATACACGTGTAACTGTGAATGTGATAAAATACACGTATAACTGTGAGTGTGATAAAATACACGTGTAACTGTGAGTGTGATAAAATACACGTATAACTGTGAATGTAATAAAATACACGTATAACTGTGAATGTGATAAAATACACGTATAACTGTGAATGTAATAAAATACACGTATAACTGTGAATGTAATAAAATACCCGTATAACTGTGAATGTGAAAAAATACACGTATAACTGTGAATGTGATAAAATACACGTATAACTGTGAGTGTAATAAAATACACGTATAACTGTGAATGTGATAAAATACACGTATAACTGTGAATGTGATAAAATACACGTATAACTGTGAGTGTGATAAAATACACGTGTAACTGTGAATGTGATAAAATACACGTATAACTGTGAATGTGATAAAATACACGTATAACTGTGAATGTAATAAAATACCCGTATAACTGTGAATGTGAAAAAATACACGTATAACTGTGAATGTGATAAAATACACGTATAACTGTGAGTGTGATAAAATACACGTGTAACTGTGAATGTGATTAAATACACGTATAACTGTGAATGTGATAAAATACACGTATAACTGTGAATGTAATAAAATACAAGTATAACTGTGAGTGTAATAAAATACACGTATAACTGTGAATGTAATAAAATACACGTATAACTGTGAGTGTGATAAAATACACGTGTAACTGTGAGTGTGATAAAATACACGTATAACTGTGAATGTGATAAAATACACGTATAACTGTGAATGTGATAAAATACACGTATAACTGTGAGTGTGATAAAATACACGTATAACTGTGAGTGTAATAAAATACACGTATAACTGTGAGTGTAATAAAATACACGTATAACTGTGAGTGTAATAAAATTCACGTATAACTGTGAATGTGATAAAATACACGTATAACTGTGAATGTGATAAAATACACGTATAACTGTGAATGTAATAAAATACGCGTATAACTGTGAGTGTGATAAAGTACACGTATAACTGTGAGTGTAATAAAATACACGTATAACTGTGAGTGTGATAAAATACACGTATAACTGTGAATGTAATAAAATACACGTAAAACTGTGAGTGTGATAAAATACACGTATAACTGTGAGTGTAATAAAATACACGTATAACTGTGAATGTAATAAAATACACATATAACTGTGAATGTAATAAAATACACGTATAACTGTGAATGTAATAAAATACACGTATAACTGTGAATGTGATAAAAAACACGTATAACTGTGAGTGTAATAAAATACACGTATAACTGTGAATGTAATAAAATACACGTATAACTGTGAGTGTGATAAAATACACGTATAACTGTGAGTGTAATAAAATACACGTATAACTGTGAATGTAATAAAATACACGTGTAACTGTGAATGTAATAAAATACACGTATAACTGTGAATGTAATAAAATACACGTATAACTGTGAGTGTAATAAAATACACGTATAACTGTGAATGTGATAAAATACACGTATAACTGTGAATGTATTAAAATACACGTATAACTGTGTATGTAATAAAATACACGTATAACTGTGAGTGTAATAAAATACACCTATAACTGTGAATGTGATAAAATACACGTATAACTGTGAATGTAATAAAATACACGTATAACTGTGAGTGTAATAAAATACACGTATAACTGTGAATGTGATAAAAAACACGTATAACTGTGAATGTAATAAAATACACGTATAACTGTGAATGTAATAAAATACACGTATAACTGTGAGTGTAATAAAATACACGTATAACTGTGAATGTAATAAAATACACGTATAACTGTGAGTGTAATAAAATACACGTATAACTGTGAATGTGATAAAATACACGTATAACTGTGAATGTAATAAAAAACACGTATAACTGTGAGTGTAATAAAATACACCTATAACTGTGAATGTGATAAAATACACGTATAACTGTGAATGTAATAAAATACACGTATAACTGTGAGTGTAATAAAATACACGTATAACTGTGAATGTGATAAAATACACGTATAACTGTGAATGTAATAAAATACACGTATAACTGTGAGTGTAATAAAATACACCTATAACTGTGAATGTGATAAAATACACGTATAACTGTGAATGTAATAAAATACACGTATAACTGTTAATGTAATAAAATACACGTATAACTGTGAGTGTAATAAAATACACGTATAACTGTGAGTGTAATAAAATACACGTATAACTGTGAATGTAATAAAATACACGTATAACTGTGAGTGTAATAAAATACACGTATAACTGTGAATGTGATAAAATACACGTATAACTGTGAATGTGATAAAATACACGTATAACTGTGAGTGTAATAAAATACACGTATAACTGTGAATGTGATAAAATACACGTATAACTGTGAATGTAATAAAATACCCGTATAACTGTGAATGTGAAAAAATACACGTATAACTGTGAGTGTGATAAAATACACGTATAACTGTGAATGTAATAAAATACACGTATAACTGTGAGTGTTATAAAATACACGTATAACTGTGAGTGTGATAAAATACACGTGTAACTGTGAATGTGATAAAATACACGTATAACTGTGAGTGTGATAAAATACACGTGTAACTGTGAGTGTGATAAAATACACGTATAACTGTGAATGTAATAAAATACACGTATAACTGTGAATGTGATAAAATACACGTATAACTGTGAATGTAATAAAATACACGTATAACTGTGAATGTGATAAAATACACGTATAACTGTGAATGTGATAAAATACACGTATAACTGTGAATGTGAAAAAAATACACGTATAACTGTGAATGTGATAAAATACACGTATAACTGTGAGTGTAATAAATTACACGTATAACTGTGAATGTGATAAAATACACGTATAACTGTGAATGTGATAAAATACACGTATAACTGTGAGTGTGATAAAATACACGTGTAACTGTGAATGTGATAAAATACACGTATAACTGTGAATGTGATAAAATACACGTATAACTGTGAATGTAATAAAATACCCGTATAACTGTGAATGTGAAAAAATACACGTATAACTGTGAGTGTAATAAAATACACCTATAACTGTGAATGTGATAAAATACACCTATAACTGTGAATGTGATAAAATACACGTATAACTGTGAATGTAATAAAATACACGGAAAACTGTGAGTGTAATAAAATACACGTATAACTGTGAGTGTAATAAAATACACGTATAACTGTGAATGTAATAAAATACACGTATAACTGTGAGTGTAATAAAATAATCGTATAACTGTGAATGTGATAAAATACACGTATAACTGTGAATGTAATAAAATACACGTATAAATGTGAATGTAATAAAATACACGTATAACTGTGAGTGTGATAAAATACACGTATAACTGTGAGTGTGATAAAATACACGTATAACTGTGAGTGTAATAAAATACACGTATAACTGTGAATGTGATAAAATACACGTATAACTGTGAGTGTGATAAAATAGACGTGTAACTGTGAATGTGATAAAATACACGTATAACTGTGAATGTGATAAAATACACGTATAACTGTGAATGTAATAAAATACCCGTATAACTGTGAATGTGAAAAAATACACGTATAACTGTGAATGTGATAAAATACACGTATAACTGTGAGTGTAATAAAATACACGTATAACTGTGAATGTGATAAAATACACGTATAACTGTGAATGTGATAAAATACACGTATAACTGTGAGTGTGATAAAATACACGTGTAACTGTGAATGTGATAAAATACACGTATAACTGTGAATGTGATAAAATACACGTATAACTGTGAATGTAATAAAATACCCGTATAACTGTGAATGTGAAAAAATACACGTATAACTGTGAATGTGATAAAATACACGTATATCTGTGAGTGTGATAAAATACACGTGTAACTGTGAATGTGATAAAATACACGTATAACTGTGAATGTGATAAAATACACGTATAACTGTGAATGTAATAAAATACAAGTATAACTGTGAGTGTAATAAAATACACGTATAACTGTGAATGTAATAAAATACACGTATAAGTGTGAGTGTCATAAAATACACGTGTAACTGTGAGTGTGATAAAATACACGTATAACTGTGAATGTGATAAAATACACGTATAACTGTGAATGTGATAAAATACACGTATAACTGTGAGTGTGATAAAATACACGTATAACTGTGAGTGTAATAAAATACACGTATAACTGTGAGTGTAATAAAATACACGTATAACTGTGAGTGTAATAAAATTCACGTATAACTGTGAATGTGATAAAATACACGTATAACTGTGAATGTGATAAAATACACGTATAACTGTGAATGTAATAAAATACGCGTATAACTGTGAGTGTGATAAAGTACACGTATAACTGTGAGTGTAATAAAATACACGTATAACTGTGAGTGTGATAAAATACACGTATAACTGTGAATGTAATAAAATACACGTAAAACTGTGAGTGTGATAAAATACACGTATAACTGTGAGTGTAATAAAATACACGTATAACTGTGAATGTAATAAAATACACGTATAACTGTGAATGTAATAAAATACACGTATAACTGTGAATGTAATAAAATACACGTATAACTGTGAATGTGATAAAAAACACGTATAACTGTGAGTGTAATAAAATACACGTATAACTGTGAATGTAATAAAATACACGTATAACTGTGAGTGTGATAAAATACACGTATAACTGTGAGTGTAATAAAATACACGTATAACTGTGAATGTAATAAAATACACGTGTAACTGTGAATGTAATAAAATACACGTATAACTGTGTATGTAATAAAATACACGTATAACTGTGACTGTAATAAAATACACCTATAACTGTGAATGTGATAAAATACACGTATAACTGTGAATGTAATAAAATACACGTATAACTGTGAGTGTAATAAAATACACGTATAACTGTGAATGTGATAAAAAACACGTATAACTGTGAATGTAATAAAATACACGTATAACTGTGAATGTAATAAAATACACGTATAACTGTGAGTGTAATAAAATACACGTATAACTGTGAATGTAATAAAATACACGTATAACTGTGAGTGTAATAAAATACACGTATAACTGTGAATGTGATAAAATACACGTATAACTGTGAATGTAATAAAAAACACGTATAACTGTGAGTGTAATAAAATACACCTATAACTGTGAATGTGATAAAATACACGTATAACTGTGAATGTAATAAAATACACGTATAACTGTGAGTGTAATAAAATACACGTATAACTGTGAATGTGATAAAATACACGTATAACTGTGAATGTAATAAAATACACGTATAACTGTGAGTGTAATAAAATACACCTATAACTGTGAATGTGATAAAATACACGTATAACTGTGAATGTAATAAAATACACGTATAACTGTTAATGTAATAAAATACACGTATAACTGTGAGTGTAATAAAATACACGTATAACTGTGAGTGTAATAAAATACACGTATAACTGTGAATGTAATAAAATACACGTATAACTGTGAGTGTAATAAAATACACGTATAACTGTGAATGTGATAAAATACACGTATAACTGTGAGTGTAATAAAATACACGTATAACTGTGAATGTGATAAAAATACACGTATAACTGTGAATGTAATAAAATACACGTATAACTGTGGATGTGATAAAATACACGTATAACTGTGAGTGTGATAAAGTACACGTATAACTGTGAGTGTAATAAAATACACGTATAACTGTGAATGTAATAAAATACACGTATAACTGTGAGTGTGATAAAATACACGTATAACTGTGAGTGTAATAAAATACACGTATAACTGTGAATGTAATAAAATACACGTATAACTGTGAGTGTAATAAAATACACGTATAACTGTCAATGTGATAAAATACACGTATAACTGTGAGTGTGATAAAATACAAGTATAACTGTGAATGTAATAAAATACATGTATAACTGTGAGTGTGATAAAATACACGTATAACTGTGAGTGTAATAAAATACACGTATAACTGTGATTGTAATAAAATACACGTATAACTGTGAATGTGATAAAATACACGTATAACTGTGAGTGTAATAAAATACACGTATAACTGTGAATGTAATAAAATACACGTATAACTGTGAATGTGATAAAATACACGTATAACTGTGAGTGTAATAAAATACACGTATAACTGTGAATGTAATAAAATACACGTATAACTGTGAGTGTGATAAAATACACGTATAACTGTGAGTGAAATAAAATACACGTATAACTGTGAATGTGATAAAATACACGTATAACTGTGAATGTGATAAAATACACGTATAACTGTGAGTGTAATAAAATACACGTATAACTGTGAATGTGATAAAATACACGTATAACTGTGAGTGTAATAAAATACACGTATAACTGTGAATGTAATAAAATACACGTATAACTGTGAGTGTGATAAAATACACGTATAACTGTGAGTGTAATAAAATACACGTATAACTGTGAATGTAATAAAATACACGTATAACTGTGAGTGTAATAAAATACACGTATAACTGTGAATGTGATAAAATACACGTATAACTGTGAGTGTAATAAAATACACGTATAACTGTGAGTGTAATAAAATGCACGTATAACTGTGAGTGTAATAAAATACACGTATAACTGTGAATGTGATAAAATACAAGTATAACTGTGAATGTAATAAAAAACACGTATAACTGTGAGTGTAATAAAATACACCTATAACTGTGAATGTGATAAAATACACGTATAACTGTGAATGTAATAAAATACACGTATAACTGTGAGTGTAATAAAATACACGCATAACTGTGAATGTAATAAAATACACGTATAACTGTGAGTGTGATAAAATACACGTATAACTGTGAGTGTAATAAAGTACACCTATAACTGTGAGTGTGATAAAATACACGTATAACTGTGAGTGTAATAAAATACACGTATAACTGTGAATGTAATAAAATACACGTATAACTGTGAGTGTGATAAAATACACGTATAACTGTGAGTGTAATAAAATACACGTATAACTGTGAATGTAATAAAATACACGTATAACTGTGAATGTGATAAAATAAACGTATAACTGTGAGTGTGATAAAATACACGTATAACTGTGAGTGTGATAAAATACACGTATAACTGTGAATGTGATAAAGTACACGTATAACTGTGAATGTGATAAAATACACGTATAACTGTGAATGTGATAAAATACACGTATAACTGTGAGTGTGATAAAATACACGTATAACTGTGAGTGTGATAAAATACAAGTATAACTGTGAATGTAATAAAATACACGTATAACTGTGAGTGTAATAAAATACACGTATAACTGTGAATGTAATAAAATACACGTATAACTGTGAATGTGATAAAATACACGTGTAACTGTGAGTGTGATAAAATACAAGTATAACTGTGAGTGTGATAAAATACACGTATAACTGTGAATGTAACAAAATACACGTATAACTGTGAAAGTAATAAAATACACGTATAACTGTGAGTGTAATAAAATACACGTATAACTGTGAATGTGATAAAATACACGTATAACTGTGAATGTAATAAAATACACGTATAACTGTGAATGTTATAAAATACACGTATAACTACCAATGTAATAAAATACACGTATAACTGTGAGTGTAATAAAATACACGTATAACTGTGAATGTAATAAAATACACGTGTAACTGTGAATGTAATAAAATACACGTATAACTGTGAATGTAATAAAATACACGTATAACTGTGAATGTAATAAAATACACGTATAACTGTGAATGTGATAAAATACACGTATAACTGTGAATGTGATAAAATACACGTATAACTGTGAATGTGATAAAATACACGTATACCTGTGAATGTGATAAAATACACGTATAACTGTGAATGTTATAAAATACACGTATAACTGTGAATGTAATAAAATACACGTATAACTGTGAGTGTAATAAAATACACGTATAACTGTGAGTGTAATAAAATACACGTATAACTGTGAATGTTATAAAATACACGTATAACTGTGAATGTTATAAAATACACGTATAACTGTGAATGTGATAAAATACACGTATAACTGTGAATGTGATAAAATACACGTATAACTGTGAATGTGATAAAATACACGTATAACTGTGAATGTGATAAAATACACGTATAACTGTGAGTGTGATAAAATACACGTATAACTGTGAATGTGATAAAATACACGTATAACTGTGAGTGTAATAAAATACACGTATAACTGTGAATGTGATAAAATACACGTATAACTGTGAATGTGATAAAATACACGTATATCTGTGAATGTGATAAAATACACGTATAAATGTGAATGTGATAAAATACACGTATAACTGTGAATGTAATAAAATACACGTATAACTGTGAGTGTAATAAAATACACGTATAACTGTGAATGTAATACAATATACGTATAACTGTGAATGTGATAAAATACACGTATAACTGTGAGTGTGATAAAATACACGTATAACTGTGAGTGTAATAAAATAGACGTATAACTGTGAATGTAATAAAATACACGTATAACTGTGAGTGTAATAATATACACGTATAACTGTGAGTGTAATAAAATACACGTATAACTGTGAATGTGATAAAATACACGTATAACTGTGAGTGTAATAAAATACACGTATAACAGTGAATGTGATAAAATAGACGTATAACTGTGAATGTAATAAAATACACGTATAACTGTGAGTGTAATAAAATACACGTATAACTGTGAATGTGATAAATTACACGTATAACTGTGAGTGTAATAAAATACACGTATAACTGTGAATGTGATAAAATACACGTATAACTGTGAATGTGATAAAATACACGTATAACGGTGAATGTGATAAAATACACGTATAACTGTGAATGTAATAAAATACACGTATAACTGTGAGTGTAATAAAATACACGTATAACTGTGAATGTGATAAAATACACGTATAACTGTGAATGTGATAAAATACACGTATAACTGTGAGTGTAATAAAATACACGTATAACTGTGTAAATAATAAAATACACGTCTTACTGTGAGTGTGATAAAATACACGTATAACTGTGAGTGTAATAAAATACACGCATAACTGTGAAAGTGATAAAATACACGTATAACTGTGAGTGTAATAAAATACACGTATAACTGTGAATGTAATAAAATACACGTATAACGGTGAGTGTAATAAAATACACGTATAACTGTGAATGTGATAAAATAAATGTATAACTGTGAATGTGATAAAATACACGTATAACTGTGAATGTAATAAAATACACGTGTAACTGTGAATCTAATAACATACACGTATAACTGTGAATGTGATAAAATACACGTATAACTGTGAATGTGATAAAATACACGTATAACTGTGAATGTGATAAAATACACGTATAACTGTGATTGTAATAAAATACACGTATAACTGTGAATGTAATAAAATACACGTATAACTGTGAATGTGATAAAATACACGTATAACTGTGAATGTGATAAAATACACGTATAACTGTGAATGTGATAAAATACACGTAGAACTGTGAATGTGATAAAATACACGTATAACTGTGAATGTGAAAAAATACACGTAAAACTGTGAATGTGATAAAATACAGGTATAACTGTGAGTGTAATAAAATACACGTATAACTGTGAATGTGATAAAATACACGTATAACTGTGAAAGTGATAAAATACACGTATAACTGTGAGTGTGATAAAATACACGTGTAACTGTGAATGTGATAAAATACACGTATAACTGTGAATGTGATAAAATACACGTATAACTGTGAATGTAATAAAATACCCGTATAACTGTGAATGTGAAAAAATACACGTATAACTGTGAGTGTAATAAAATACACCTATAACTGTGAATGTGATAAAATACACCTATAACTGTGAATGTGATAAAATACACGTATAACTGTGAATGTAATAAAATACACGGAAAACTGTGAGTGTAATAAAATACACGTATAACTGTGAGTGTAATAAAATACACGTATAACTCTGAATGTAATAAAATACACGTATAACTGTGAGTGTAATAAAATAATCGTATAACTGTGAATGTGATAAAATACACGTATAACTGTGAATGTAATAAAATACACGTATAACTGTGAATGTAATAAAATACACGTATAACTGTGAGTGTGATAAAATACACGTATAACTGTGAGTGTAATAAAATACACGTATAACTGTGAATGTGATAAAATACACGTATAACTGTGAGTGTGATAAAATACACGTGTAACTGTGAATGTGATAAAATACACGTATAACTGTGAATGTGATAAAATACACGTATAACTGTGAATGTGATAAAATACACGTATAACTGTGAGTGTGATAAAATACACGTATAACTGTGAATGTGATAAAATACACGTATAACTGTGAGTGTAATAAAATACACGTATAACTGTGAATGTGATAAAATACACGTATAACTGTGAATGTGATAAAATACACGTATATCTGTGAATGTGATAAAATACACGTATAAATGTGAATGTGATAAAATACACGTATAACTGTGAATGTAATAAAATACACGTATAACTGTGAGTGTAATAAAATACACGTATAACTGTGAATGTAATACAATATACGTATAACTGTGAATGTGATAAAATACACGTATAACTGTGAGTGTGATAAAATACACGTATAACTGTGAGTGTAATAAAATGGACGTATAACTGTGAATGTAATAAAATACACGTATAACTGTGAGTGTAATAATATACACGTATAACTGTGAGTGTAATAAAATACACGTATAACTGTGAATGTGATAAAATACACGTATAACTGTGAGTGTAATAAAATACACGTATAACAGTGAATGTGATAAAATAGACGTATAACTGTGAATGTAATAAAATACACGTATAACTGTGAGTGTAATAAAATACACGTATAACTGTGAATGTGATAAATTACACGTATAACTGTGAGTGTAATAAAATACACGTATAACTGTGAATGTGATAAAATACACGTATAACTGTGAATGCGATAAAATACACGTATAACGGTGAATGTGATAAAATACACGTATAACTGTGAATGTAATAAAATACACGTATAACTGTGAGTGTAATAAAATACACGTATAACTGTGAATGTGATAAAATACACGTATAACTGTGAATGTGATAAAATACACGTATAACTGTGAGTGTAATAAAATACACGTATAACTGTGTAAATAATAAAATACACGTCTTACTGTGAGTGTGATAAAATACACGTATAACTGTGAGTGTAATAAAATACACGCATAACTGTGAAAGTGATAAAATACACGTATAACTGTGAGTGTAATAAAATACACGTATAACTGTGAATGTAATAAAATACACGTATAACGGTGAGTGTAATAAAATACACGTATAACTGTGAATGTGATAAAATAAATGTATAACTGTGAATGTGATAAAATACACGTATAACTGTGAATGTAATAAAATACACGTGTAACTGTGAATCTAATAACATACACGTATAACTGTGAATGTGATAAAATACACGTATAACTGTGAATGTGATAAAATACACGTATAACTGTGAATGTGATAAAATACACGTATAACTGTGATTGTAATAAAATACACGTATAACTGTGAATGTAATAAAATACACGTATAACAGTGAATGTGATAAAATACACGTATAACTGTGAATGTGATAAAATACACGTATAACTGTGAATGTGATAAAATACACGTAGAACTGTGAATGTGATAAAATACACGTATAACTGTGAATGTGAAAAAATACACGTAAAACTGTGAATGTGATAAAATACACGTATAACTGTGAGTGTAATAAAATACACGTATAACTGTGAATGTGATAAAATACACGTATAACTGTGAAAGTGATAAAATACACGTATAACTGTGAGTGTGATAAAATACACGTGTAACTGTGAATGTGATAAAATACACGTATAACTGTGAATGTGATAAAATACACGTATAACTGTGAATGTAATAAAATACCCGTATAACTGTGAATGTGAAAAAATACACGTATAACTGTGAGTGTAATAAAATACACCTATAACTGTGAATGTGATAAAATACACCTATAACTGTGAATGTGATAAAATACACGTATAACTGTGAATGTAATAAAATACACGGAAAACTGTGAGTGTAATAAAATACACGTATAACTGTGAGTGTAATAAAATACACGTATAACTCTGAATGTAATAAAATACACGTATAACTGTGAGTGTAATAAAATAATCGTATAACTGTGAATGTGATAAAATACACGTATAACTGTGAATGTAATAAAATACACGTATAACTGTGAATGTAATAAAATACACGTATAACTGTGAGTGTGATAAAATACACGTATAACTGTGAGTGTGATAAAATACACGTATAACTGTGAGTGTAATAAAATACACGTATAACTGTGAATGTGATAAAATACACGTATAACTGTGAGTGTGATAAAATACACGTGTAACTGTGAATGTGATAAAATACACGTATAACTGTGAATGTGATAAAATACACGTATAACTGTGAATGTAATAAAATACACGTATAACTGTGAATGTGAAAAAATACACGTATAACTGTGAATGTGATAAAATACACGTATAACTGTGAGTGTAATAAAATACACGTATAACTGTGAATGTGATAAAATACACGTATAACTGTGAATGTGATAAAATACACGTATAACTGTGAACGTGACAAAATACACGTGTAAGTGTGAATGTGATAAAATACACGTATAACTGTGAATGTGATAAAATACACGTATAACTGTGAATGTAATAAAATACCCGTATAACTGTGAATGTGAAAAAATACACGTATAACTGTGAATGTGATAAAATACACGTATAACTGTGAGTGTGATAAAATACACGTATAACTGTGAATGTGATAAAATACACGTATAACTGTGAATGTGATAAAATACACGTATAACTGTGAATGTAATAAAATACACGTATAACTGTGAGTGTAATAAAATACACGTATAACTGTGAATGTAATAAAATACACGTATAACTGTGAGTGTGATAAAATACACGTGTAACTGTGAATGTGATAAAATACACGTATAACTGTGAATGTGATAAAATACACGTATAACTGTGAATGTGATAAAATACACGTATAACTGTGAGTGTGATAAAATACACGTATAACTGTGAGTGTAATAAAATACACGTATAACTGTGAGTGTAATAAAATACACGTATAACTGTGAGTGTAATAAAATTCACGTATAACTGTGAATGTGATAAAATACACGTATAACTGTGAATGTGATAAAATACACGTATAACTGTGAATGTAATAAAATACACGTATAACTGTGAGTGTGATAAAGTACACGTATAACTGTGAGTGTAATAAAATACACGTATAACTGTGAGTGTGATAAAATACACGTATAACTGTGAATGTAATAAAATACACGTAAAACTGTGAGTGTGATAAAATACACGTATAACTGAGAGTGTAATAAAATACACGTATAACTGTGAATGTAATAAAATACACGTATAACTGTGAATGTAATAAAATACACGTATAACTGTGAATGTGATAAAATACACGTATAACTGTGAGTGTAATAAAATGCACGTATAACTGTGAATGTAATAAAATACACGTATAACTGTGAGTGTGATAAAATACACGTATAACTGTGAGTGTAATAAAATACACGTATAACTGTGAATGTAATAAAATACACGTGTAACTGTGAATGTAATAAAATACACGTATAACTGTGAATGTAATAAAATACACGTATAACTGTGAGTGTAATAAAATACACGTATAACTGTGAATGTGATAAAATACATGTATAACTGTGAATGTAATAAAATACACGTATAACTGTGAATGTAATAAAATACACGTATAACTGTGAGTGTAATAAAATACACCTATAACTGTGAATGTGATAAAATACACGTATAACTGTGAATGTAATAAAATACACGTATAACTGTGAGTGTAATACAATACACGTATAACTGTGAATGTGATAAAAAACACGTATAACTGTGAATGTAATAAAATACACGTATAACTGTGAATGTAATAAAATACACGTATAACTGTGAGTGTAATAAAATACACGTAAAACTGTGAATGTAATAAAATACACGTATAACTGTGAGTGTAATAAAATACACGTATAACTGTGAATGTGATAAAATACACGTATAACTGTGAATGTAATAAAAAACACGTATAACTGTGAGTGTAATAAAATACACCTATAACTGTGAATGTGATAAAATACAAGTATAACTGTGAATGTAATAAAATACACGTATAACTGTGAGTGTAATAAAATACACGTATAACTGTGAATGTGATAAAATACACGTATAACTGTGAATGTGATAAAATACACGTATAACGGTGAATGTGATAAAATACACGTATAACTGTGAATGTAATAAAATACACGTATAACTGTGAGTGTAATAAAATACACGTATAACTGTGAATGTGATAAAATACACGTATAACTGTGAATGTGATAAAATACACGTATAACTGTGAGTGTAATAAAATACACGTATAACTGTGTAAATAATAAAATACACGTCTTACTGTGAGTGTGATAAAATACACGTATAACTGTGAGTGTAATAAAATACACGCATAACTGTGAAAGTGATAAAATACACGTATAACTGTGAGTGTAATAAAATACACGTATAACTGTGAATGTAATAAAATACACGTATAACGGTGAGTGTAATAAAATACACGTATAACTGTGAATGTGATAAAATAAATGTATAACTGTGAATGTGATAAAATACACGTATAACTGTGAATGTGATAAAATACACGTATAACTGTGAATGTGATAAAATACACGTATAACTGTGAATGTGATAAAATACACGTATAACTGTGAGTGTGATAAAATACACGTATAACTGTGAATGTGATAAAATACACGTATAACTGTGAGTGTAATAAAATACACGTATAACTGTGAATGTGATAAAATACACGTATAACTGTGAATGTGATAAAATACAAGTATATCTGTGAATGTGATAAAATACACGTATAAATGTGAATGTGATAAAAAACACGTATAACTGTGAATGTAATAAAATACACGTATAACTGTGAGTGTAATAAAATACACGTATAACTGTGAATGTAATACAATATACGTATAACTGTGAATGTGATAAAATACACGTATAACTGTGAGTGTGATAAAATACACGTATAACTGTGAGTGTAATAAAATAGACGTATAACTGTGAATGTAATAAAATACACGTATAACTGTGAGTGTAATAATATACACGTATAACTGTGAGTGTAATAAAATACACGTATAACTGTGAATGTGATAAAATACACGTATAACTGTGAGTGTAATAAAATACACGTATAACAATGAATGTGATAAAATAGACGTATAACTGTGAATGTAATAAAATACACGTATAACTGTGAGTGTAATAAAATACACGTATAACTGTGAATGTGATAAATTACACGTATAACTGTGAGTGTAATAAAATACACGTATAACTGTGAATGTGATAAAATACACGTATAACTGTGAATGTGATAAAATACACGTATAACGGTGAATGTGATAAAATACACGTATAACTGTGAATGTAATAAAATACACGTATAACTGTGAGTGTAATAAAATACACGTATAACTGTGAATGTGATAAAATACACGTATAACTGTGAATGTGATAAAATACACGTATAACTGAGAGTGTAATAAAATACACGTATAACTGTGTAAATAATAAAATACACGTCTTACTGTGAGTGTGATAAAATACACGTATAACTGTGAGTGTAATAAAATACACGCATAACTGTGAAAGTGATAAAATACACGTATAACTGTGAGTGTAATAAAATACACGTATAACTGTGAATGTAATAAAATACACGTATAACGGTGAGTGTAATAAAATACACGTATAACTGTGAATGTGATAAAATAAATGTATAACTGTGAATGTGATAAAATACACGTATAACTGTGAATGTAATAAAATACACGTGTAACTGTGAATCTAATAACATACACGTATAACTGTGAATGTGATAAAATACACGTATAACTGTGAATGTGATAAAATACACGTATAACTGTGAATGTGATAAAATACACGTATAACTATGATTGTAATAAAATACACGTATAACTGTGAATGTAATAAAATACACGTATAACTGTGAATGTGATAAAATACACGTATAACTGTGAATGTGATAAAATACACGTATAACTGTGAATGTGATAAAATACACGTAGAACTGTGAATGTGATAAAATACACGTATAACTGTGAATGTGAAAAAATACACGTATAACTGTGAATGTGATAAAATACACGTATAACTGTGAGTGTAATAAAATACACGTATAACTGTGAATGTGATAAAATACACGTATAACTGTGAAAGTGATAAAATACACGTATAACTGTGAGTGTGATAAAATACACGTGTAACTGTGAATGTGATAAAATACACGTATAACTGTCAATGTGATAAAATACACGTATAACTGTGAATGTAATAAAATACCCGTATAACTGTGAATGTGAAAAAATACACGTATAACTGTGAGTGTAATAAAATACACCTATAACTGTGAATGTGATAAAATACACCTATAACTGTGAATGTGATAAAATACACGTATAACTGTGAATGTAATAAAATACACGGAAAACTGTGAGTGTAATAAAATACACGTATGACTGTGAGTGTAATAAAATACACGTATAACTCTGAATGTAATAAAATACACGTATAACTGTGAGTGTAATAAAATAATCGTATAACTGTGAATGTGATAAAATACACGTATAACTGTGAATGTAATAAAATACACGTATAACTGTGAATGTAATAAAATACACGTATAACTGTGAGTGTGATAAAATACACGTATAACTGTGAGTGTGATAAAATACACGTATAACTGTGAGTGTAATAAAATACACGTATAACTGTGAATGTGATAAAATACACGTATAACTGTGAGTGTGATAAAATACACGTGTAACTGTGAATGTGATAAAATACACGTATAACTGTGAATGTGATAAAATACACGTATAACTGTGAATGTAATAAAATACACGTATAACTGTGAATGTGAAAAAATACACGTATAACTGTGAATGTGATAAAATACACGTATAACTGTGAGTGTAATAAAATACACGTATAACTGTGAATGTGATAAAATACACGTATAACTGTGAATGTGATAAAATACACGTATAACTGTGAACGTGACAAAATACACGTGTAAGTGTGAATGTGATAAAATACACGTATAACTGTGAATGTGATAAAATACACGTATAACTGTGAATGTAATAAAATACCCGTATAACTGTGAATGTGAAAAAATACACGTATAACTGTGAATGTGATAAAATACACGTATAACTGTGAGTGTGATAAAATACACGTATAACTGTGAATGTGATAAAATACACGTATAACTGTGAATGTGATAAAATACACGTATAACTGTGAATGTAATAAAATACACGTATAACTGTGAGTGTAATAAAATACACGTATAACTGTGAATGTAATAAAATACACGTATAACTGTGAGTGTGATAAAATACACGTGTAACTGTGAATGTGATAAAATACACGTATAACTGTGAATGTGACAAAATACACGTATAACTGTGAATGTGATAAAATACACGTATAACTGTGAGTGTGATAAAATACACGTATAACTGTGAGTGTGATAAAATACACGTATAACTGTGAGTGTAATAAAATACACGTATAACTGTGAGTGTAATAAAATTCACGTATAACTGTGAATGTGATAAAATACACGTATAACTGTGAATGTGATAAAATACACGTATAACTGTGAATGTAATAAAATACACGTATAACTGTGAGTGTGATAAAGTACACGTATAACTGTGAGTGTAATAAAATACACGTATAACTGTGAGTGTGATAAAATACACGTATAACTGTGAATGTAATAAAATACACGTAAAACTGTGAGTGTGATAAAATACACGTATAACTGAGAGTGTAATAAAATACACGTATAACTGTGAATGTAATAAAATACACGTATAACTGTGAATGTAATAAAATACACGTATAACTGTGAATGTGATAAAATACACGTATAACTGTGAGTGTAATAAAATGCACGTATAACTGTGAATGTAATAAAATACACGTATAACTGTGAGTGTGATAAAATACACGTATAACTGTGAGTGTAATAAAATACACGTATAACTGTGAATGTAATAAAATACACGGGTAACTGTGAATGTAATAAAATACACGTATAACTGTGAATGTAATAAAATACACGTATAACTGTGAGTGTAATAAAATACACGTATAACTGTGAATGTGATAAAATACACGTATAACTGTGAATGTAATAAAATACACGTATAACTGTGAATGTAATAAAATACACGTATAACTGTGAGTGTAATAAAATACACCTATAACTGTGAATGTGATAAAATACACGTATAACTGTGAATGTAATAAAATACACGTATAACTGTGAGTGTAATAAAATACACGTATAACTGTGAATGTGATAAAAAACACGTATAACTGTGAATGTAATAAAATACACGTATAACTGTGAATGTAATAAAATACACGTATAACTGTGAGTGTAATAAAATACACGTAAAACTGTGAATGTAATAAAATACACGTATAACTCTGAATGTAATAAAATACACGTATAACTGTGAGTGTAATAAAATAATCGTATAACTGTGAATGTGATAAAATACACGTATAACTGTGAATGTAATAAAATACACGTATAACTGTGAATGTAATAAAATACACGTATAACTGTGAGTGTGATAAAATACACGTATAACTGTGAGTGTGATAAAATACACGTATAACTGTGAGTGTAATAAAATACACGTATAACTGTGAATGTGATAAAATACACGTATAACTGTGAGTGTGATAAAATACACGTGTAACTGTGAATGTGATAAAATACACGTATAACTGTGAATGTGATAAAATACACGTATAACTGTGAATGTAATAAAATACACGTATAACTGTGAATGTGAAAAAATACACGTATAACTGTGAATGTGATAAAATACACGTATAACTGTGAGTGTAATAAAATACACGTATAACTGTGAATGTGATAAAATACACGTATAACTGTGAATGTGATAAAATACACGTATAACTGTGAACGTGACAAAATACACGTGTAAGTGTGAATGTGATAAAATACACGTATAACTGTGAATGTGATAAAATACACGTATAACTGTGAATGTAATAAAATACCCGTATAACTGTGAATGTGAAAAAATACACGTATAACTGTGAATGTGATAAAATACACGTATAACTGTGAGTGTGATAAAATACACGTATAACTGTGAATGTGATAAAATACACGTATAACTGTGAATGTGATAAAATACACGTATAACTGTGAATGTAATAAAATACACGTATAACTGTGAGTGTAATAAAATACACGTATAACTGTGAATGTAATAAAATACACGTATAACTGTGAGTGTGATAAAATACACGTGTAACTGTGAATGTGATAAAATACACGTATAACTGTGAATGTGATAAAATACACGTATAACTGTGAATGTGATAAAATACACGTATAACTGTGAGTGTGATAAAATACACGTATAACTGTGAGTGTGATAAAATACACGTATAACTGTGAGTGTAATAAAATACACGTATAACTGTGAGTGTAATAAAATTCACGTATAACTGTGAATGTGATAAAATACACGTATAACTGTGAATGTGATAAAATACACGTATAACTGTGAATGTAATAAAATACACGTATAACTGTGAGTGTGATAAAGTACACGTATAACTGTGAGTGTAATAAAATACACGTATAACTGTGAGTGTGATAAAATACACGTATAACTGTGAATGTAATAAAATACACGTAAAACTGTGAGTGTGATAAAATACACGTATAACTGAGAGTGTAATAAAATACACGTATAACTGTGAATGTAATAAAATACACGTATAACTGTGAATGTAATAAAATACACGTATAACTGTGAATGTGATAAAATACACGTATAACTGTGAGTGTAATAAAATGCACGTATAACTGTGAATGTAATAAAATACACGTATAACTGTGAGTGTGATAAAATACACGTATAACTGTGAGTGTAATAAAATACACGTATAACTGTGAATGTAATAAAATACACGGGTAACTGTGAATGTAATAAAATACACGTATAACTGTGAATGTAATAAAATACACGTATAACTGTGAGTGTAATAAAATACACGTATAACTGTGAATGTGATAAAATACACGTATAACTGTGAATGTAATAAAATACACGTATAACTGTGAATGTAATAAAATACACGTATAACTGTGAGTGTAATAAAATACACCTATAACTGTGAATGTGATAAAATACACGTATAACTGTGAATGTAATAAAATACACGTATAACTGTGAGTGTAATAAAATACACGTATAACTGTGAATGTGATAAAAAACACGTATAACTGTGAATGTAATAAAATACACGTATAACTGTGAATGTAATAAAATACACGTATAACTGTGAGTGTAATAAAATACACGTAAAACTGTGAATGTAATAAAATACACGTATAACTGTGAGTGTAATAAAATACACGTATAACTGTGAATGTGATAAAATACACGTATAACTGTGAATGTAATAAAAAACACGTATAACTGTGAGTGTAATAAAATACACCTATAACTGTGAATGTGATAAAATACAAGTATAACTGTGAATGTAATAAAATACACGTATAACTGTGAGTGTAATAAAATACACGTATAACTGTGAATGTGATAAAATACACGTATAACTGTGAATGTGATAAAATACACGTATAACGGTGAATGTGATAAAATACACGTATAACTGTGAATGTAATAAAATACACGTATAACTGTGAGTGTAATAAAATACACGTATAACTGTGAATGTGATAAAATACACGTATAACTGTGAATGTGATAAAATACACGTATAACTGTGAGTGTAATAAAATACACGTATAACTGTGTAAATAATAAAATACACGTCTTACTGTGAGTGTGATAAAATACACGTATAACTGTGAGTGTAATAAAATACACGCATAACTGTGAAAGTGATAAAATACACGTATAACTGTGAGTGTAATAAAATACACGTATAACTGTGAATGTAATAAAATACACGTATAACGGTGAGTGTAATAAAATACACGTATAACTGTGAATGTGATAAAATAAATGTATAACTGTGAATGTGATAAAATACACGTATAACTGTGAATGTAATAAAATACACGTGTAACTGTGAATCTAATAACATACACGTATAACTGTGAATGTGATAAAATACACGTATAACTGTGAATGTGATAAAATACACGTATAACTGTGAATGTGATAAAATACACGTATAACTGTGAATGTAATAAAATACACGTATAACTGTGAGTGTAATAAAATACACGTATAACTGTGAATGTAATAAAATACACGTATAACTGTGAATGTAATACAATACACGTATAACTGTGAATGTGATAAAATACACGTATAACTGTGAATGTAATAAAATACACGTATAACTGTGAATGTGAAAAAATACACGTATAACTGTGAATGTGATAAAATACACGTATAACTGTGAGTGTAATAAAATACACGTATAACTGTGAATGTGATGAAATACACGTATAACTGTGAATGTGATAAAATACACGTATAACTGTGAACGTGACAAAATACACGTGTAAGTGTGAATGTGATAAAATACACGTATAACTGTGAATGTGATAAAATACACGTATAACTGTGAATGTAATAAAATACCCGTATAACTGTGAATGTGAAAAAATACACGTATAACTGTGAATGTGATAAAATACACGTATAACTGTGAGTGTGATAAAATACACGTATAACTGTGAATGTGATAAAATACACGTATAACTGTGAATGTGATAAAATACACGTATAACTGTGAATGTAATAAAATACACGTATAACTGTGAGTGTAATAAAATACACGTATAACTGTGAATGTAATAAAATACACGTATAACTGTGAGTGTGATAAAATACACGTGTAACTGTGAATGTGATAAAATACACGTATAACTGTGAATGTGATAAAATACACGTATAACTGTGAATGTGATAAAATACACGTATAACTGTGAGTGTGATAAAATACACGTATAACTGTGAGTGTGATAAAATACACGTATAACTGTGAGTGTAATAAAATACACGTATAACTGTGAGTGTAATAAAATTCACGTATAACTGTGAATGTGATAAAATACACGTATAACTGTGAATGTGATAAAATACACGTATAACTGTGAATGTAATAAAATACACGTATAACTGTGAGTGTGATAAAGTACACGTATAACTGTGAGTGTAATAAAATACACGTATAACTGTGAGTGTGATAAAATACACGTATAACTGTGAATGTAATAAAATACACGTAAAACTGTGAGTGTGATAAAATACACGTATAACTGAGAGTGTAATAAAATACACGTATAACTGTGAATGTAATAAAATACACGTATAACTGTGAATGTAATAAAATACACGTATAACTGTGAATGTGATAAAATACACGTATAACTGTGAGTGTAATAAAATGCACGTATAACTGTGAATGTAATAAAATACACGTATAACTGTGAGTGTGATAAAATACACGTATAACTGTGAGTGTAATAAAATACACGTATAACTGTGAATGTAATAAAATACACGGGTAACTGTGAATGTAATAAAATACACGTATAACTGTGAATGTAATAAAATACACGTATAACTGTGAGTGTAATAAAATACACGTATAACTGTGAATGTGATAAAATACACGTATAACTGTGAATGTAATAAAATACACGTATAACTGTGAATGTAATAAAATACACGTATAACTGTGAGTGTAATAAAATACACCTATAACTGTGAATGTGATAAAATACACGTATAACTGTGAATGTAATAAAATACACGTATAACTGTGAGTGTAATAAAATACACGTATAACTGTGAATGTGATAAAAAACACGTATAACTGTGAATGTAATAAAATACACGTATAACTGTGAATGTAATAAAATACACGTATAACTGTGAGTGTAATAAAATACACGTAAAACTGTGAATGTAATAAAATACACGTATAACTGTGAGTGTAATAAAATACACGTATAACTGTGAATGTGATAAAATACACGTATAACTGTGAATGTAATAAAAAACACGTATAACTGTGAGTGTAATAAAATACACCTATAACTGTGAATGTGATAAAATACAAGTATAACTGTGAATGTAATAAAATACACGTATAACTGTGAGTGTAATAAAATACACGTATAACTGTGAATGTGATAAAATACACGTATAACTGTGAATGTGATAAAATACACGTATAACGGTGAATGTGATAAAATACACGTATAACTGTGAATGTAATAAAATACACGTATAACTGTGAGTGTAATAAAATACACGTATAACTGTGAATGTGATAAAATACACGTATAACTGTGAATGTGATAAAATACACGTATAACTGTGAGTGTAATAAAATACACGTATAACTGTGTAAATAATAAAATACACGTCTTACTGTGAGTGTGATAAAATACACGTATAACTGTGAGTGTAATAAAATACACGCATAACTGTGAAAGTGATAAAATACACGTATAACTGTGAGTGTAATAAAATACACGTATAACTGTGAATGTAATAAAATACACGTATAACGGTGAGTGTAATAAAATACACGTATAACTGTGAATGTGATAAAATAAATGTATAACTGTGAATGTGATAAAATACACGTATAACTGTGAATGTAATAAAATACACGTGTAACTGTGAATCTAATAACATACACGTATAACTGTGAATGTGATAAAATACACGTATAACTGTGAATGTGATAAAATACACGTATAACTGTGAATGTGATAAAATACACGTATAACTGTGAATGTAATAAAATACACGTATAACTGTGAGTGTAATAAAATACACGTATAACTGTGAATGTAATAAAATACACGTATAACTGTGAATGTAATAAAATACACGTATAACTGTGAATGTGATAAAATACACGTATAACTGTGAATGTGATAAAATACACGTATAACTGTGAATGTGATAAAATACACGTAGAACTGTGAATGTGATAAAATACACGTATAACTGTGAATGTGAAAAAATACACGTATAACTGTGAATGTGATAAAATACACGTATAACTGTGAGTGTAATAAAATACACGTATAACTGTGAATGTGATAAAATACACGTATAACTGTGAAAGTGATAAAATACACGTATAACTGTGAGTGTGATAAAATACACGTGTAACTGTGAATGTGATAAAATACACGTATAACTGTGAATGTGATAAAATACACGTATAACTGTGAATGTAATAAAATACCCGTATAACTGTGAATGTGAAAAAATACACGTATAACTGTGAGTGTAATAAAATACACCTATAACTGTGAATGTGATAAAATACACCTATAACTGTGAATGTGATAAAATACACGTATAACTGTGAATGTAATAAAATACACGGAAAACTGTGAGTGTAATAAAATACACGTATAACTGTGAGTGTAATAAAATACACGTATAACTCTGAATGTAATAAAATACACGTATAACTGTGAGTGTAATAAAATAATCGTATAACTGTGAATGTGATAAAATACACGTATAACTGTGAATGTAATAAAATACACGTATAACTGTGAATGTAATAAAATACACGTATAACTGTGAGTGTGATAAAATACACGTATAACTGTGAATGTGATAAAATACACGTATAACTGTGAGTGTGATAAAATACACGTATAACTGTGAATGTGATAAAATACACGTATAACTGTGAGTGTAATAAAATACACGTATAACTGTGAATGTGATAAAATACACGTATAACTGTGAATGTGATAAAATACAAGTATATCTGTGAATGTGATAAAATACACGTATAAATGTGAATGTGATAAAATACACGTATAACTGTGAATGTAATAAAATACACGTATAACTGTGAGTGTAATAAAATACACGTATAACTGTGAATGTAATACAATATACGTATAACTGTGAATGTGATAAAATACACGTATAACTGTGAGTGTGATAAAATACACGTATAACTGTGAGTGTAATAAAATAGACGTATAACTGTGAATGTAATAAAATACACGTATAACTGTGAGTGTAATAATATACACGTATAACTGTGAGTGTAATAAAATACACGTATAACTGTGAATGTGATAAAATACACGTATAACTGTGAGTGTAATAAAATACACGTATAACAGTGAATGTGATAAAATAGACGTATAACTGTGAATGTAATAAAATACACGTATAACTGTGAGTGTAATAAAATACACGTATAACTGTGAATGTGATAAATTACACGTATAACTGTGAGTGTAATAAAATACACGTATAACTGTGAATGTGATAAAATACACGTATAACTGTGAATGTGATAAAATACACGTATAACGGTGAATGTGATAAAATACGCGTATAACTGTGAATGTAATAAAATACACGTATAACTGTGAGTGTAATAAAATACACGTATAACTGTGAATGTGATAAAATACACGTATAACTGTGAATGTGATAAAATACACGTATAACTGAGAGTGTAATAAAATACACGTATAACTGTGTAAATAATAAAATACACGTCTTACTGTGAGTGTGATAAAATACACGTATAACTGTGAGTGTAATAAAATACACGCATAACTGTGAAAGTGATAAAATACACGTATAACTGTGAGTGTAATAAAATAGACGTATAACTGTGAATGTAATAAAATACACGTATAACGGTGAGTGTAATAAAATACACGTATAACTGTGAATGTGATAAAATAAATGTATAACTGTGAATGTGATAAAATACACGTATAACTGTGAATGTAATAAAATACACGTGTAACTGTGAATCTAATAACATACACGTATAACTGTGAATGTGATAAAATACACGTATAACTGTGAATGTGATAAAATACACGTATAACTGTGAATGTGATAAAATACACGTATAACTATGATTGTAATAAAATACACGTATAACTGTGAATGTAATAAAATACACGTATAACTGTGAATGTGATAAAATACACGTATAACTGTGAATGTGATAAAATACACGTATAACTGTGAATGTGATAAAATACACGTAGAACTGTGAATGTGATAAAATACACGTATAACTGTGAATGTGAAAAAATACACGTATAACTGTGAATGTGATAAAATACACGTATAACTGTGAGTGTAATAAAATACACGTATAACTGTGAATGTGATAAAATACACGTATAACTGTGAAAGTGATAAAATACACGTATAACTGTGAGTGTGATAAAATACACGTGTAACTGTGAATGTGATAAAATACACGTATAACTGTCAATGTGATAAAATACACGTATAACTGTGAATGTAATAAAATACCCGTATAACTGTGAATGTGAAAAAATACACGTATAACTGTGAGTGTAATAAAATACACCTATAACTGTGAATGTGATAAAATACACCTATAACTGTGAATGTGATAAAATACACGTATAACTGTGAATGTAATAAAATACACGGAAAACTGTGAGTGTAATAAAATACACGTATAACTGTGAGTGTAATAAAATACACGTATAACTCTGAATGTAATAAAATACACGTATAACTGTGAGTGTAATAAAATAATCGTATAACTGTGAATGTGATAAAATACACGTATAACTGTGAATGTAATAAAATACACGTATAACTGTGAATGTAATAAAATACACGTATAACTGTGAGTGTGATAAAATACACGTATAACTGTGAGTGTGATAAAATACACGTATAACTGTGAGTGTAATAAAATACACGTATAACTGTGAATGTGATAAAATACACGTATAACTGTGAGTGTGATAAAATACACGTGTAACTGTGAATGTGATAAAATACACGTATAACTGTGAATGTGATAAAATACACGTATAACTGTGAATGTAATAAAATACACGTATAACTGTGAATGTGAAAAAATACATGTATAACTGTGAATGTGATAAAATACACGTATAACTGTGAGTGTAATAAAATACACGTATAACTGTGAATGTGATAAAATACACGTATAACTGTGAATGTGATAAAATACACGTATAACTGTGAACGTGACAAAATACACGTGTAAGTGTGAATGTGATAAAATACACGTATAACTGTGAATGTGATAAAATACACGTATAACTGTGAATGTAATAAAATACCCGTATAACTGTGAATGTGAAAAAATACACGTATAACTGTGAATGTGATAAAATACACGTATAACTGTGAGTGTGATAAAATACACGTATAACTGTGAATGTGATAAAATACACGTATAACTGTGAATGTGATAAAATACACGTATAACTGTGAATGTAATAAAATACACGTATAACTGTGAGTGTAATAAAATACACGTATAACTGTGAATGTAATAAAATACACGTATAACTGTGAGTGTGATAAAATACACGTGTAACTGTGAATGTGATAAAATACACGTATAACTGTGAATGTGATAAAATACACGTATAACTGTGAATGTGATAAAATACACGTATAACTGTGAGTGTGATAAAATACACGTATAACTGTGAGTGTAATAAAATACACGTATAACTGTGAGTGTAATAAAATACACGTATAACTGTGAGTGTAATAAAATTCACGTATAACTGTGAATGTGATAAAATACACGTATAACTGTGAATGTGATAAAATACACGTATAACTGTGAATGTAATAAAATACACGTATAACTGTGAGTGTGATAAAGTACACGTATAACTGTGAGTGTAATAAAATACACGTATAACTGTGAGTGTGATAAAATACACGTATAACTGTGAATGTAATAAAATACACGTAAAACTGTGAGTGTGATAAAATACACGTATAACTGAGAGTGTAATAAAATACACGTATAACTGTGAGTGTGATAAAAAACACGTATAACTGTGAGTGTGATAAAATACACGTATAACTGTGAATGTGATAAAATACACGTATAACTGTGAGTGTAATAAAATGCACGTATAACTGTGAATGTAATAAAATACACGTATAACTGTGAGTGTGATAAAATACACGTATAACTGTGAGTGTAATAAAATACACGTATAACTGTGAATGTAATAAAATACACGGGTAACTGTGAATGTAATAAAATACACGTATAACTGTGAATGTAATAAAATACACGTATAACTGTGAGTGTAATAAAATACACGTATAACTGTGAATGTGATAAAATACACGTATAACTGTGAATGTAATAAAATACACGTATAACTGTGAATGTAATAAAATACACGTATAACTGTGAGTGTAATAAAATACACCTATAACTGTGAATGTGATAAAATACACGTATAACTGTGAATGTAATAAAATACACGTATAACTGTGAGTGTAATAAAATACACGTATAACTGTGAATGTGATAAAAAACACGTATAACTGTGAATGTAATAAAATACACGTATAACTGTGAATGTAATAAAATACACGTATAACTGTGAGTGTAATAAAATACACGTAAAACTGTGAATGTAATAAAATACACGTATAACTGTGAGTGTAATAAAATACACGTATAACTGTGAATGTGATAAAATACACGTATAACTGTGAATGTAATAAAAAACACGTATAACTGTGAGTGTAATAAAATACACCTATAACTGTGAATGTGATAAAATACAAGTATAACTGTGAATGTAATAAAATACACGTATAACTGTGAGTGTAATAAAATACACGTATAACTGTGAATGTGATAAAATACACGTATAACTGTGAATGTGATAAAATACACGTATAACGGTGAATGTGATAAAATACACGTATAACTGTGAATGTAATAAAATACACGTATAACTGTGAGTGTAATAAAATACACGTATAACTGTGAATGTGATAAAATACACGTATAACTGTGAATGTGATAAAATACACGTATAACTGTGAGTGTAATAAAATACACGTATAACTGTGTAAATAATAAAATACACGTCTTACTGTGAGTGTGATAAAATACACGTATAACTGTGAGTGTAATAAAATACATGCATAACTGTGAAAGTGATAAAATACACGTATAACTGTGAGTGTAATAAAATACACGTATAACTGTGAATGTAATAAAATACACGTATAACGGTGAGTGTAATAAAATACACGTATAACTGTGAATGTGATAAAATAAATGTATAACTGTGAATGTGATAAAATACACGTATAACTGTGAATGTAATAAAATACACGTGTAACTGTGAATCTAATAACATACACGTATAACTGTGAATGTGATAAAATACACGTATAACTGTGAATGTGATAAAATACACGTATAACTGTGAATGTGATAAAATACACGTATAACTGTGAATGTAATAAAATACACGTATAACTGTGAGTGTAATAAAATACACGTATAACTGTGAATGTAATAAAATACACGTATAACTGTGAATGTAATAAAATACACGTATAACTGTGAATGTGATAAAATACACGTATAACTGTGAATGTGATAAAATACACGTATAACTGTGAATGTGATAAAATACACGTAGAACTGTGAATGTGATAAAATACACGTATAACTGTGAATGTGAAAAAATACACGTATAACTGTGAATGTGATAAAATACACGTATAACTGTGAGTGTAATAAAATACACGTATAACTGTGAATGTGATAAAATACACGTATAACTGTGAAAGTGATAAAATACACGTATAACTGTGAGTGTGATAAAATACACGTGTAACTGTGAATGTGATAAAATACACGTATAACTGTGAATGTGATAAAATACACGTATAACTGTGAATGTAATAAAATACCCGTATAACTGTGAATGTGAAAAAATACACGTATAACTGTGAGTGTAATAAAATACACCTATAACTGTGAATGTGATAAAATACACCTATAACTGTGAATGTGCTAAAATACACGTATAACTGTGAATGTAATAAAATACACGGAAAACTGTGAGTGTAATAAAATACACGTATAACTGTGAGTGTAATAAAATACACGTATAACTCTGAATGTAATAAAATACACGTATAACTGTGAGTGTAATAAAATAATCGTATAACTGTGAATGTGATAAAATACACGTATAACTGTGAATGTAATAAAATACACGTATAACTGTGAATGTAATAAAATACACGTATAACTGTGAGTGTGATAAAATACACGTATAACTGTGAGTGTGATAAAATACACGTATAACTGTGAGTGTAATAAAATACACGTATAACTGTGAATGTGATAAAATACACGTATAACTGTGAGTGTGATAAAATACACGTGTAACTGTGAATGTGATAAAATACACGTATAACTGTGAATGTGATAAAATACACGTATAACTGTGAATGTAATAAAATACCCGTATAACTGTGAATGTGAAAAAATACACGTATAACTGTGAATGTGATAAAATACACGTATAACTGTGAGTGTAATAAAATACACGTATAACTGTGAATGTGATAAAATACACGTATAACTGTGAATGTGATAAAATACACGTATAACTGTGAACGTGACAAAATACACGTGTAAGTGTGAATGTGATAAAATACACGTATAACTGTGAATGTGATAAAATACACGTATAACTGTGAATGTAATAAAATACCCGTATAACTGTGAATGTGAAAAAATACACGTATAACTGTGAATGTGATAAAATACACGTATAACTGTGAGTGTGATAAAATACACGTATAACTGTGAATGTGATAAAATACACGTATAACTGTGAATGTGATAAAATACACGTATAACTGTGAATGTAATAAAATACACGTATAACTGTGAGTGTAATAAAATACACGTATAACTGTGAATGTAATAAAATACACGTATAACTGTGAGTGTGATAAAATACACGTGTAACTGTGAATGTGATAAAATACACGTATAACTGTGAATGTGATAAAATACACGTATAACTGTGAATGTGATAAAATACACGTATAACTGTGAGTGTGATAAAATACACGTATAACTGTGAGTGTAATAAAATACACGTATAACTGTGAGTGTAATAAAATACACGTATAACTGTGAATGTGATAAAATACACGTATAACTGTGAATGTGATAAAATACACGTATAACTGTGAATGTAATAAAATACACGTATAACTGTGAGTGTGATAAAGTACACGTATAACTGTGAGTGTAATAAAATACACGTATAACTGTGAGTGTGATAAAATACACGTATAACTGTGAATGTAATAAAATACACGTAAAACTGTGAGTGTGATAAAATACACGTATAACTGAGAGTGTAATAAAATACACGTATAACTGTGAATGTAATAAAATACACGTATAACTGTGAATGTAATAAAATACACGTATAACTGTGAATGTGATAAAATACACGTATAACTGTGAGTGTAATAAAATGCACGTATAACTGTGAATGTAATAAAATACACGTATAACTGTGAGTGTGATAAAATACACGAATAACTGTGAGTGTAATAAAATACACGTATAACTGTGAATGTAATAAAATACACGTGTAACTGTGAATGTAATAAAATACACGTATAACTGTGAATGTAATAAAATACACGTATAACTGTGAGTGTAATAAAATACACGTATAACTGTGAATGTGATAAAATACACGTATAACTGTGAATGTAATAAAATACACGTATAACTGTGAATGTAATAAAATACACGTATAACTGTGAGTGTAATAAAATACACCTATAACTGTGAATGTGATAAAATACACGTATAACTGTGAATGTAATAAAATACACGTATAACTGTGAGTGTAATAAAATACACGTATAACTGTGAATGTGATAAAAAACACGTATAACTGTGAATGTAATAAAATACACGTATAACTGTGAATGTAATAAAATACACGTATAACTGTGAGTGTAATAAAATACACGTATAACTGTGAATGTAATAAAATACACGTATAACTGTGAGTGTAATAAAATACACGTATAACTGTGAATGTGATAAAATACACGTATAACTGTGAATGTAATAAAAAACACGTATAACTGTGAGTGTAATAAAATACACCTATAACTGTGAATGTGATAAAATACAAGTATAACTGTGAATGTAATAAAATACACGTATAACTGTGAGTGTAATAAAATACACGTATAACTGTGAATGTGATAAAATACACGTATAACTGTGAATGTAATAAAATACACGTATAACTGTGAGTGTAATAAAATACACCTATAACTGTGAATGTGATAAAATACACGTATAACTGTGAATGTAATAAAATACACGTATAACTGTGAGTGTAATAAAATACACGTATAACTGTGAGTGTAATAAAATACACGTATAACTGTGAATGTAATAAAATACACGTATAACTGTGAGTGTAATAAAATACACGTGTAACTGTGAATGTGATAAAATACACGTATAACTGTGAGTGTGATAAAATACACGTATAACTGTGAGTGTGATAAAGTACACGTATAACTGTGAGCGTAATAAAATACACGTATAACTGTGAATGTGATGAAATACACGTATAACTGTGAATGTAATAAAATACACGTATAACTGTGGATGTGATAAAATACACGTATAACTGTGAGTGTGATAAAGTACACGTATAACTGTGAGTGTAATAAAATACACGTATAACTGTAAATGTAATAAAATACACGTATAACTGTGAGTGTGATAAAATACACGTATAACTGTGAGTGTAATAAAATACACGTATAACTGTGAATGTAATAAAATACACGTATAACTGTGAGTGTAATAAAATACACGTATAACTGTCAATGTGATAAAATACACGTATAACTGTGAGTGTGATAAAATACAAGTATAACTGTGAATGTAATAAAATACATGTATAACTGTGAGTGTGATAAAATACACGTATAACTGTGAGTGTAATAAAATACACGTATAACTGTGAATGTAATAAAATACACGTATAACTGTGAATGTGATAAAATACACGTATAACTGTGAGTGTAATAAAATACATGTATAACTGTGAATGTAATAAAATACACGTATAACTGTGAATGTGATAAAATACACGTATAACTGTGAGTGTAATAAAATACACGTATAACTGTGAATGTAATAAAATACACGTATAACTGTGAGTGTGATAAAATACACGTATAACTGTGAGTGAAATAAAATACACGTATAACTGTGAATGTGATAAGATACACGTATAACTGTGAATGTGATAAAATACACGTATAACTGTGAGTGTAATAAAATACACGTATAACTGTGAATGTGATAAAATACACGTATAACTGTGAGTGTAATAAAATACACGTATAACTGTGAATGTAATAAAATACACGTATAACTGTGAGTGTGATAAAATACACGTATAACTGTGAGTGTAATAAAATACACGTATAACTGTGAATGTAATAAAATACACATATAACTGTGAGTGTAATAAAATACACGTATAACTGCGAATGTGATAAAATACACGTATAACTGCGAGTGTAATAAAATACACGTATAACTGTGAGTGTAATAAAATACACGTATAACTGTGAGTGTAATAAAATACACGTATAACTGTGAGTGTAATAAAATACACGTATAACTGTGAATGTGATAAAATACACGTATAACTGTGAATGTAATAAAAAACACGTATAACTGTGAGTGTAATAAAATACACCTATAACTGTGAATGTGATAAAATACACGTATAACTGTGAATGTAATAAAATACACGTATAACTGTGAGTGTAATAAAATACACGCATAACTGTGAATGTAATAAAATACACGTATAACTGTGAGTGTGATAAAATACACGTATAACTGTGAGTGTAATAAAGTACACCTATAACTGTGAGTGTGATAAAATACACGTATAACTGTGAGTGTAATAAAATACACGTATAACTGTGAATGTAATAAAATACACGTATAAGTGTGAGTGTGATAAAATACACGTATAACTGTGAGTGTAATAAAATACACGTATAACTGTGAATGTAATAAAATACACGTATAACTGTGAATGTGATAAAATACACGTATAACTGTGAGGGTGATAAAATACACGTATAACTGTGAATGTGATAAAGTACACGTATAACTGTGAATGTGATAAAATACACGTATAACTGTGAATGTGATAAAATACACGTATAACTGTGAGTGTGATAAAATACACGTATAACTGTGAGTGTGATAAAATACACATATAACTGTGAATGTAATAAAATACACGTATAACCGTGAATGTAATAAAATACACGTATAACTGTGAATGTAATAAAATACACGTATAACTGTGAATGTGATAATGTACACGTATAACTGTGAATGTGATAAAATACACGTATAATGGTGAATGTTATAAAATACACGTATAACTGTGAGTGTGATAAAGTACACGTATAACTGTGAATGTGATAAAAAACACGTATAACTGTGAATGTGATAAAATACACGTATAACTGTGAATGTGATAAAATACACGTATAACTGTGAATGTGATAAAATACACGTATAACTGTGAATGTAATAAAATACACGTATAACTGTGAATGTGTTAAAATACACGTATAACTGTGAATGTGATAAAATACACGTATAACTGTGGATGTGATAAAATACACGTATAACTGTGAATGTGATAAAATACACGTATAACTGTGAATGTAATAAAATACACGTATAACTGTGAGTGTAATAAAATACACCTATAACTGTGAATGTGATAAAATACACGTATAACTGTGAGTGTAATAAAATGCACGTATAACTGTGAATGTGATAAAATACACGTATAACTGTGAGTGTAATAAAATGCACGTATAACTGTGAATGTGATAAAATACACGTATAACTGTGAGTGTGATAAAATACACGTATAACTGTGAATGTGATAAAATACACGTATAACTGTGAGTGTGATAAAATACACGTATAACTGTGAATGTAATAAAATACACGTATAACTGTGAATGTGATAAAATACACGTATAACTGTGAATGTAATAAAATACACGTATAACTGTGAGTGTGATAAAATACACGTATAACTGTGAATGCAATAAAATACACGTATAACTGTGAGTGTAATAAAATACACGTATAACTGTGAATGTGATAAAATAAACGTATAACTGTGAATGTGATAAAATACACGTGTAACTGTGAATGTGATAAAATACACGTATAACTGTGAATGTAATAAAATACACGTATAACTGTGAGTGTGATAAAATACAAGTATAACTGTGAATGTAATAAAATACACGTATAACTGTGAATGTAATAAAATACACGTATAACTGTGAATGTGATAAAATACACGTGTAACTGTGAGTGTGATAAAATACAAGTATAACTGTGAGTGTGATAAAATACACGTATAACTGTGAATGTAACAAAATACACGTATAACTGTGAAAGTAATAAAATACACGTATAACTGTGAGAGTAATAAAATACACGTATAACTGTGAATGTGATAAAATACACGTATAACTGTGAATGTAATAAAATACACGTATAACTGTGAATGTTATAAAATACACGTATAACTACCAATGTAATAAAATACACGTATAACTGTGAGTGTAATAAAATACACGTATAACTGTGAATGTAATAAAATACACGTGTAACTGTGAATGTAATAAAATACACGTATAACTGTGAATGTAATAAAATACACGTATAACTGTGAATGTAATAAAATACACGTATAACTGTGAATGTGATAAAATACACGCATAACTGTGAATGTGATAAAATACACGTATAACTGTGAATGTGATAAAATACACGTATAACTGTGAATGTGATAAAATACACGTATAACTGTGAATGTTATAAAATACACGTATAACTGTGAATGTAATAAAATACACGTATAACTGTGAGTGTAATAAAATACACGTATAACTGTGAGTGTAATAAAATACACGTATAACTGTGAATGTTATAAAATACACGTATAACTGTGAATGTTATAAAATACACGTATAACTGTGAATGTGATAAAATACACGTATAACTGTGAATGTGATAAAATACACGTATAACTGTGAATGTGATAAAATACACGTATAACTGTGAATGTGATAAAATACACGTATAACTGTGAATGTGATAAAATACACGTATATCTGTGAATGTGATAAAATACACGTATAACTGTGAATGTGATAAAATACACGTATAACTGTGAATGTAATAAAATACACGTATAACTGTGAGTGTAATAAAATACACGTATAACTGTGAATGTAATACAATATACGTATAACTGTGAATGTGATAAAATACACGTATAACTGTGAGTGTGATAAAATACACGTATAACTGTGAGTGTAATAAAATAGACGTATAACTGTGAATGTAATAAAATACACTTATAACTGTGAGTGTAATAATATACACGTATAACTGTGAGTGTAATAAAATACACGTATAACTGTGAATGTGATAAAATACACGTATAACTGTGAGTGTAATAAAATACACGTATAACAGTGAATGTGATAAAATAGACGTATAACTGTGAATGTAATAAAATACACGTATAACTGTGAGTGTAATAAAATACACGTATAACTGTGAATGTGATAAATTACACGTATAACTGTGAGTGTAATAAAATACACGTATAACTGTGAATGTAATAAAATACACGTATAACTGTGAATGTGATAAAATACACGTATAACTGTGAATGTAATAAAATACACGTATAACTGTGAATGTGATAAAATACACGTATAACTGTGAATGTAATAAAATACACGTATAACTGTGAATGTAATAAAATACACGTATAACTGTGAATGTGATAAAATGCACGTATAACTGTGAGTGTGATAAAATACACGTATAACTGTGAATGTGATAAAATACACGTATAACTGTGAATGTGATAAAATACACGTATAACGGTGAATGTGATAAAATACACGTATAACTGTGAGTGTAATAAAATACACGTATAACTGTGAATGTGATAAAATACACGTATAACTGTGAATGTGATAAAATACACATATAACTGTGAGTGTAATAAAATACACGTATAACTGTGTAAATAATAAAATACACGTCTTACTGTGAGTGTGATAAAATACACGTATAACTGTGAGTGTAATAAAATACACGCATAACTGTGAAAGTGATAAAATACACGTATAACTGTGAGTGTAATAAAATACACGTATAACTGTGAATGTGATAAAATAAATGTATAACTGTGAATGTGATAAAATACACGTATAACTGTGAGTGTAATAAAATACACGTGTAACTGTGAATTAATAAAATACACGTATAACTGTGAATGTGATAAAATACACGTATAACTGTGAATGTGATAAAATACACGTATAACTGTGAATGTGATAAAATACACGTATAACTGTGAATGTGATAAAATACACGTATAACTGTGAATGTAATAAAATACACGTATAACTGCGAATGTAATAAAATACACGTATAACTGCGAATGTAATAAAATACATGTATAACTATGAGTGTAATAAAATACACGTATAACTGTGAGTGTAATAAAATACACGTATAACTGTGAGTGTAATAAAATACACGTGTAACTGTGAGTGTAATAAAATACACATATAACTGTGAATGTGATAAAATACACGTATAACTGTGAGTGTAATAAAATACACTTATAACTGTGAGTGAAATAAAATACACGTATAACTGTGAATGTGATAAAATACACGTATAACTGTGAATGTGATAAAATACACGTATAATTGTGAATGTGATAAAATACACGTATAACTGTGAGTGTAATAAAATACACGTATAACTGTGAATGTAATAAAATACACGTATAACTGTGAGTGTAATAAAATACACGTATAACTGTGAATGTAATAAAATACACGTATAACTGTGAATGTAATAAAATACACGTATAACTGTGAATGTGATAAAATACACGTATAATTGTGAGTGTGATAAAATACACGTATAACTGTGAATGTGATAAAATACACGTATAACTGTGAATGTGATAAAATACACGTATAACTGTGAATGTGATAAAATACACTTATAACTGTGAATGTAATAAAGTACACGTATAACTGTGAATGTGATAAAATACACGTATATCTGTGAATGTGATAAAATACACGTATAACTGTGAATGGAATAAAATACACGTATAACTGTGAATGTAATAAAATACACGTATAACTGTGAGTGTGATAAAATACACGTATAACTGTGAGTGTAATAAAATACACGTATAACTGTGAATGTAATAAAATACACGTGTAACTGTGAGTGTAATAAAATACACGTATTACTGTGAGTGTAATAAAATACACGTATAACTGTGAATGTAATAAAATACACGTATAACTGTGAATGTGATAAAATACACGTATAACTGTCAATGTGATAAAATACACGTATAACTGTGAGTGTAATAAAATACACGTATAACTGTGAATGTGATAAAAAAGACGTATAACTGTGAGTGTAATAAAATACACGAATAACTGTGAATGTAATAAAATACACGTGTAACTGTGAGTGTAATAAAATACACGTATAACTGTGAGTGTAATAAAATACACGTATAACTGTGAATGTGATAAAAAACACATATAACTGTGAGTGTAATAAAATACACGTATAACTGTGAATGTAATAAAATACACGTGTAACTGTGAATGTAATAAAATACACGTATAACTGTGAAGGTAATAAAATACACGTATAACTGTGAATGAGAGAAAATACACGTATATCTGTGAATGTGATAAAATACACGTATAACTGTGAATGTGATAAAATACACGTATAACTGTGAATGTGATAAAATACACGTATAACTGTGAATGTAATAAAATACACGTATAACTGTGAATGTAATAAAATACACGTATAACTGTGAGTGTGATAAAATACACGTATAACTGTGAGTGTAATAAAATACACGTATAACTGTGAATGTAATAAAATACACGTATAACTGTGAATGTGATAAAATACACGTATAACTGTGAGTGTGATAAAATACACGTATAACTGTGAGTGTGATAAAATACACGTATAACTGTGAATGTGATAAAGTACACGTATACCTGTGAATGTGATAAAATACACGTATAACTGTGAATGTGATAAAATACACGTATTACTGTGAGTGTGATAAAATACACGTATAACTGTGAATGTAATAAAATACACGTATAACTGTGAATGTGATAAAATACACGTATAACTGTGAATGTAATAAAATACACGTATAACTGTGGATGTGATAAAATACACGTATAACCGTGAATGTAATAAAATACACATATAACTGTGAATGTAATAAAATACACGTATAACTGTGAATGTGATAATGTACACGTATAACTGTGAATGTGATAAAATACACGTATAATGGTGAATGTTATAAAATACACGTATAACTGTGAGTGTGATAAAGTACACGTATAACTGTGAATGTGATAAAAAACACGTATAACTGTGAATTTGATAAAATACACGTATAACTGTGAATGTGATAAAATACACGTATAACTGTGAATGTGATAAAATACACGTATAACTGTGAATGTAATAAAATACACGTATAACTGTGAATGTGATAAAATACACGTATAACTGTGAATGTAATAAAATACACGTATAACTGTGGATGTGATAAAATACACGTATAACTGTGAATGTGATAAAATACACGTATAACTGTGAATGTAATAAAATACACGTATAACTGTGAGTGTAATAAAATACACCTATAACTGTGAATGTGATAAAATACACGTATAACTGTGAGTGTAATAAAATGCACGTATAACTGTGAATGTGATAAAATACACCTATAACTGTGAGTGTAATAAAATGCACGTATAACTGTGAATGTGATAAAATACACGTATAACTGTGAGTGTGATAAAATACACGTATAACTGTGAATGTGATAAAATACACGTATAACTGTGAGTGTGATAAAATACACGGATAACTGTGAAGGTAATAAAATACACGTATAACTGTGAATGTAATAAAATACACGTATAGCTGTGAGTGTAATAAAATACACGTATAACTGTGAATGTGATAAAATAAACGTATAACTGTGAATGTGATAAAATACACGTGTAACTGTGAATGTGATAAAATACACGTATAACTGTGAATGTAATAAAATACACGTATAACTGTGAGTGTGATAAAATACACGTATAACTGTGAATGTAATAAAATACACGTATAACTGTGAGTGTAATAAAATACACGTATAACTGTGAATGTGATAAAATAAACGTATAACTGTGAATGTGATAAAATACACGTGTAACTGTGAATGTGATAAAATACACGTATAACTGTGAATGTAATAAAATACACGTATAACTGTGAGTGTGATAAAATACAAGTATAACTGTGAATGTAATAAAATACACGAATAACTGTGAGTGTAATAAAATACACGTATAACTGTGAATGTAATAAAATACACGTATAACTGTGAATGTGATAAAATACACGTGTAACTGTGAGTGTGATAAAATACAAGTATAACTGTGAGTTTCATAAAATACACGTATAACTGTGAATGTAACAAAATACACGTATAACTGTGAAAGTAATAAAATACACGTATAACTGTGAGTGTAATAAAATACACGTATAACTGTGAATGTGATAAAATACACGCATAACTGTGAATGTAATAAAATACACGTATAACTGTGAATGTAATAAAATACACGTATAACTGTGAATGTAATAAAATACACGTATAACTGTGAATGTAATAAAATACACGTATAACTGTGAATGTAATAAAATACACGTATAACTGTGAATGTTATAAAATACACGTATAACTACCAATGTAATAAAATACACGTATAACTGTGAGTTTAATAAAATACACGTATAACTGTGAATGTAATAAAATACACGTGTAACTGTGAATGTAATAAAATACACGTATAACTGTGAATGTTATAAAATACACGTATAACTGTGAATGTTATAAAATACACGTATAACTGTGAATGTGATAAAATACACGTATAACTGTGAATGTGATAAAATACACGTATAACTGTGAATGTGATAAAATACACGTATAACTGTGAATGTGATAAAATACACGTATAACTGTGAATGTGATAAAATACACGTATAACTGTGAATGTGATAAAATACACGTATATCTGTGAATGTGATAAAATACACGTATAACTGTGAATGTGATAAAATACACGTATAACTGTGAATGTGATAAAATACACGTATAACTGTGAGTGTAATAAAATACACGTATAACTGTGAATGTAATACAATATACGTATAACTGTGAATGTGATAAAATACACGTATAACTGTGAGTGTGGTAAAATACAGGTATAACTGTGAGTGTAATAAAATAGACGTATAACTGTGAATGTAATAAAATACACGTATAACTGTGAGTGTAATAATATACACGTATAACTGTGAGTGTAATAAAATACACGTATAACTGTGAATGTGATAAAATACACGTATAACTGTGAGTGTAATAAAATACACGTATAACAGTGAATGTGATAAAATAGACGTATAACTGTGAATGTAATAAAATACACGTATAACTGTGAGTGTAATAAAATACACGTATAACTGTGAATGTGATAAATTACACGTATAACTGTGAGTGTAATAAAATACACGTATAACTGTGAATGTAATAAAATACACGTATAACTGTGAGTGTGATAAAATACACGTATAACTGTGAATGTAATAAAATACACGTATAACTGTGAGTGTGATAAAATACACGTATAACCGTGAGTGTAATAAAATACACGTATAACTGTGAATGTAATAAAATACACGTATAACTGTGAGTGTAATAAAATACACGTGTAACTGTCAATGTGATAAAATACACGTATAACTGTGAGTGTGATAAAATACAAGTATAACTGTGAATGTAATAAAATACATGTATAACTGTGAGTGTGATAAAATACACGTATAACTGTGAGTGTAATAAAATACACGTATAACTGTGAATGTAATAAAATACACGTATAACTGTGAATGTGATAAAATACACGTATAACTGTGAGTGTAATAAAATACACGTATAACTGTGAATGTAATAAAATACACGTATAACTGTGAATGTGATAAAATACACGTATAACTGTGAGTGTAATAAAATACACGTATAACTGTGAATGTAATAAAATACACGTATAACTGTGAGTGTGATAAAATACACGTATAACTGTGAGTGAAATAAAATACACGTATAACTGTGAATGTGATAAAATACACGTATAACTGTGAATGTGATAAAATACACGTATAACTGTGAGTGTAATAAAATACACGTATAACTGTGAATGTGATAAAATACACGTATAACTGTGAGTGTAATAAAATACACGTATAACTGTGAATGTAATAAAATACACGTATAACTGTGAGTGTGATAAAATACACGTATAACTGTGAGTGTAATAAAATACACGTATAACTGTGAATGTAATTAAATACACATATAAATGTGAGTGTAATAAAATACACGTATAACTGTGAATGTGATAAAATACACGTATAACTGTGAGTGTAATAAAATACACGTATAACTGTGAGTGTAATAAAATACACGTATAACTGTGAGTGTAATAAAATACACGTATAACTGTGAATGTGATAAAATATATGTATAACTGTGAATGTAATAAAAAACACGTATAACTGTGAGTGTAATAAAATACACCTATAACTGTGAATGTGATAAAATACACGTATAACTGTGAATGTAATAAAATACACGTATAACTGTGAGTGTAATAAAATACACGCATAACTGTGAATGTAATAAAATACACGTATAACTGTGAGTGTGATAAAATACACGTATAACTGTGAGTGTAATAAAGTACACCTATAACTGTGAGTGTGATAAAATACACGTATAACTGTGAGTGTAATAAAATACACGTATAACTGTGAATGTAATAAAATATACGTATAACTGTGAGTGTGATAAAATACACGTATAACTGTGAGTGTAATAAAATACACGTATAACTGTGAGTGTGATAAAATACACGTATAACTGTGACTGTAATAAAATACACGTATAACTGTGAATGTAATAAAATACACGTATAACTGTGAATGTGATAAAATACACGTATAATTGTGAGTGTGATAAAATACACGTATAACTGTGAATGTGATAAAATACACGTATAACTGTGAATGTGATAAAATACACGTATAAATGTGAATGTGATGAAATACACTTATAACTGTGAATGTAATAAAGTACACGTATAACTGTGAATGTGATAAAATACACGTATATCTGTGAATGTGATAAAATACACGAATAACTGTGAATGGAATAAAATTCACGTATAACTGTGAATGTAATAACATACACGTATAACTGTGAGTGTGATAAAATACACGTATAACTGTGAGTGTAATAAAATACACGTATAACTGTGAATGTAATAAAATACACGTGTAACTGTGAGTGTAATAAAATACACGTATTACTGTGAGTGTAATAAAATACACGTATAACTGTGAATGAAATAAAATACACGTATAACTGTGAATGTGATAAAATACACGTATAACTGTCAATGTGATAAAATACACGTATAACTGTGAGTGTAATAAAATACACGTATAACTGTGAATGTGATAAAAAAGACGTATAACTGTGAGTGTAATAAAATACACGAATAACTGTGAATGTAATAAAATACACGTGTAACTGTGAGTGTAATAAAATACACGTATAACTGTGAGTGTAATAAAATACACGTATAACTGTGAATGTGATAAAAAACACATATAACTGTGAGTGTAATAAAATACACGTATAACTGTGAATGTAATAAAATACACGTGTAACTGTGAATGTAATAAAATACACGTATAACTGTGAAGGTAATAAAATACACGTATAACTGTGAATGAGAGAAAATACACGTATATCTGTGAATGTGATAAAATACACGTATAACTGTGAATGTGATAAAATACACGTATAACTGTGAATGTGATAAAATACACGTATAACTGTGAATGTAATAAAATACACGTATAACTGTGAATGTAATAAAATACACGTATAACTGTGAGTGTGATAAAATACACGTATAACTGTGAGTGTAATAAAATACACGTATAACTGTGAATGTAATAAAATACACGTATAACTGTGAATGTGATAAAATACACGTATAACTGTGAGTGTGATAAAATACACGTATAACTGTGAGTGTGATAAAATACACGTATAACTGTGAATGTGATAAAGTACACGTATACCTGTGAATGTGATAAAATACACGTATAACTGTGAATGTGATAAAATACACGTATTACTGTGAGTGTGATAAAATACACGTATAACTGTGAATGTAATAAAATACACGTATAACTGTGAATGTGATAAAATACACGTATAACTGTGAATGTAATAAAATACACGTATAACTGTGGATGTGATAAAATACACGTATAACCGTGAATGTAATAAAATACACATATAACTGTGAATGTAATAAAATACACGTATAACTGTGAATGTGATAATGTACACGTATAACTGAGAATGTGATAAAATACACGTATAATGGTGAATGTTATAAAATACACGTATAACTGTGAGTGTGATAAAGTACACGTATAACTGTGAATGTGATAAAAAACACGTATAACTGTGAATGTGATAAAATACACGTATAACTGTGAATGTGATAAAATACACGTATAACTGTGAATGTGATAAAATACACGTATAACTGTGAATGTAATAAAATACACGTATAACTGTGAATGAAATAAAATACACGTATAACTGTGAATGTAATAAAATACACGTATAACTGTGAATGTGATAAAATACACGTATAACTGTGAATGTGATAAAATACACGTATAACTGTGAATGTAATAAAATACACGTATAACTGTGAATGTAATAAAATACACGTATAACTGTGAGTGTAATAAAATACACGTATAACTGTGAGTGTAATAAAATACACCTATAACTGTGAATGTGATAAAATACACGTATAACTGTGAATGTGATAAAATACACGTATAACTGTGAATGTAATAAAATACACGTATAACTGTGAATGTAATAAAATACACGTATAACTGTGAGTGTAATAAAATACACGTATAACTGTGAGTGTAATAAAATACACGTATAACTGTGAATGTGATAAAATACACGTATAACTGTGAATGTGATAAAATACACGTATAACTGTGAATGTAATAAAATACACGTATAACTGTGAATGTAATAAAATACACGTATAACTGTGAGTGTAATAAAATACACGTATAACTGTGAGTGTAATAAAATACACCTATAACTGTGAATGTGATAAAATACACGTATAACTGTGAGTGTAATAAAATGCACGTATAACTGTGAATGTGATAAAATACACGTATAACTGTGAGTGTAATAAAATGCACGTATAACTGTGAATGTGATAAAATACACGTATAACTGTGAGTGTGATAAAATACACGTATAACTGTGAATGTGATAAAATACACGTATAACTGTGAGTGTGATAAAATACACGGATAACTGTGAAGGTAATAAAATACACGTATAACTGTGAATGTAATAAAATACACGTATAGCTGTGAGTGTAATAAAATACACGTATAACTGTGAATGTGATAAAATAAACGTATAACTGTGAATGTGATAAAATACACGTGTAACTGTGAATGTGATAAAATACACGTATAACTGTGAATGTAATAAAATACACGTATAACTGTGAGTGTGATAAAATACACGTATAACTGTGAATGTAATAAAATACACGTATAACTGTGAGTGTAATAAAATACACGTATAACTGTGAATGTGATAAAATAAACGTATAACTGTGAATGTGATAAAATACACGTGTAACTGTGAATGTGATAAAATACACGTATAACTGTGAATGTAATAAAATACACGTATAACTGTGAGTGTGATAAAATACAAGTATAACTGTGAATGTAATAAAATACACGAATAACTGTGAGTGTAATAAAATACACGTATAACTGTGAATGTAATAAAATACACGTATAACTGTGAATGTGATAAAATACACGTGTAACTGTGAGTGTGATAAAATACAAGTATAACTGTGAGTTTCATAAAATACACGTATAACTGTGAATGTAACAAAATACACGTATAACTGTGAAAGTAATAAAATACACGTATAACTGTGAGTGTAATAAAATACACGTATAACTGTGAATGTGATAAAATACACGCATAACTGTGAATGTAATAAAATACACGTATAACTGTGAATGTAATAAAATACACGTATAACTGTGAATGTAATAAAATACACGTATAACTGTGAATGTAATAAAATACACGTATAACTGTGAATGTAATAAAATACACGTATAACTGTGAATGTTATAAAATACACGTATAACTACCAATGTAATAAAATACACGTATAACTGTGAGTTTAATAAAATACACGTATAACTGTGAATGTAATAAAATACACGTGTAACTGTGAATGTAATAAAATACACGTATAACTGTGAATGTTATAAAATACACGTATAACTGTGAATGTTATAAAATACACGTATAACTGTGAATGTGATAAAATACACGTATAACTGTGAATGTGATAAAATACACGTATAACTGTGAATGTGATAAAATACACGTATAACTGTGAATGTGATAAAATACACGTATAACTGTGAATGTGATAAAATACACGTATAACTGTGAATGTGATAAAATACACGTATATCTGTGAGTGTGATAAAATACACGTATAACTGTGAATGTGATAAAATACACGTATAACTGTGAATGTGATAAAATACACGTATAACTGTGAGTGTAATAAAATACACGTATAACTGTGAATGTAATACAATATACGTATAACTGTGAATGTGATAAAATACACGTATAACTGTGAGTGTGGTAAAATACACGTATAACTGTGAGTGTAATAAAATAGACGTATAACTGTGAATGTAATAAAATACACGTATAACTGTGAGTGTAATAATATACACGTATAACTGTGAGTGTAATAAAATAGACGTATAACTGTGAATGTGATAAAATACACGTATAACTGTGAGTGTAATAAAATACACGTATAAAAGTGAATGTGATAAAATAGACGTATAACTGTGAATGTAATAAAATACACGTATAACTGTGAGTGTAATAAAATACACGTATAACTGTGAATGTGATAAATTACACGTATAACTGTGAGTGTAATAAAATACACGTATAACTGTGAATGTAATAAAATACACGTATAACTGTGAGTGTGATAAAATACACGTATAACTGTGAATGTAATAAAATACACGTATAACTGTGAGTGTGATAAAATACACGTATAACCGTGAGTGTAATAAAATACACGTATAACTGTGAATGTAATAAAATACACGTATAACTGTGAGTGTAATAAAATACACGTATAACTGTGAATGTGATAAAATACACGTATAACTGTGAGTGTAATAAAATACACGTATAACTGTGAATGTAATAAAATACACGTATAACTGTGAATGTGATAAAATACAAGTATAACTGTGAGTGTAATAAAATACACGTATAACTGTGAATGTAATAAAATACACGTATAACTGTGAGTGTGATAAAATACACGTATAACTGTGAGTGAAATAAAATACACGTATAACTGTGAATGTGATAAAATACACGTTTAACTGTGAATGTGATAAAATACACGTATAACTGTGAGTGTAATAAAATACACGTATAACTGTGAATGTGATAAAATACACGTATAACTGTGAGTGTAATAAAATACACGTATAACTGTGAATGTAATAAAATACATGTATAACTGTGAGTGTGATAAAATACACGTATAACTGTGAGTGTAATAAAATACACGTATAACTGTGAATGTAATTAAATACACATATAACTGTGAGTGTAATAAAATACACGTATAACTGTGAATGTGATAAAATACACGTATAACTGTGAGTGTAATAAAATACACGTATAACTGTGAGTGTAGTAAAATACACGTATAACTGTGAGTGTAATAAAATACACGTATAACTGTGAATGTGATAAAATATATGTATAACTGTGAATGTAATAAAAAACACGTATAACTGTGAGTGTAATAAAATACACCTATAACTGTGAATGTGATAAAATACACGTATAACTGTGAATGTAATAAAATACACGTATAACTGTGAGTGTAATAAAATACACGCATAACTGTGAATGTAATAAAATACACGTATAACTGTGAGTGTGATAAAATACACGTATAACTGTGAGTGTAATAAAGTACACCTATAACTGTGAGTGTGATAAAATACACGTATAACTGTGAGTGTAATAAAATACACGTATAACTGTGAATGTAATAAAATATACGTATAACTGTGAGTGTGATAAAATACACGTATAACTGTGAGTGTAATAAAATACACGTATAACTGTGAGTGTGATAAAATACACGTATAACTGTGACTGTAATAAAATACACGTATAACTGTGAATGTAATAAAATACACGTATAACTGTGAATGTCATAAAATACACGTATAACTGTGAGTGTGATAAAATACACGTATAACTGTGAGTGTGATAAAATACACGTATAACTGTGAATGTGATAAAATACACGTATAACTGTGAATGTGATAAAATACACGTATAACTGTGAATGTGATAAAATACACGTATAACTGTGAGTGTGATAAAATACACGTATAACTGTGAATGTAATAAAATACACGTATAACCGTGAATGTAATAAAATACACGTATAACTGTGAATGTAATAAAATACACGTATAACTGTGAATGTGATAATGTACACGTATAACTGTGAAAGTGATAAAATACACGTATAATGGTGAATGTTATAAAATACACGTATAACTGTGAGTGTGATAAAGTACACGTATAACTGTGAATGTGATAAAAAACACGTATAACTGTGAATGTGATAAAATACACGTATAACTGTGAATGTGATAAAATACACGTATAACTGTGAATGTGATAAAATACACGTATAACTGTGAATGTGATAAAATACACGTATAACTGTGAATGTGATAAAATACACGTATAACTGTGAATGTGATAAAATACACGTATAACTGTGGATGTGATAAAATACACGTATAACTGTGAATGTGATAAAATACACGTATAACTGTGAATGTAATAAAATACACGTATAACTGTGAGTGTAATAAAATACACCTATAACTGTGAATGTGATAAAATACACGTATAACTGTGAGTGTAATAAAATGCACGTATAACTGTGAATGTGATAAAATACACGTATAACTGTGAGTGTAATAAAATGCACGTATAACTGTGAATGTGATAAAATACACGTATAACTGTGAGTGTGATAAAATACACGTATAACTGTGAATGTGATAAAATACACGTATAACTGTGAGTGTGATAAAATACACGTATAACTGTGAATGTAATAAAATACACGTATAACTGTGAATGTGATAAAATACACATATAACTGTGAATGTAATAAAATACACGTATAACTGTGAGTGTGATAAAATACACGTATAACTGTGAATGTAATAAAATACACGTATAACTGTGAGTGTAATAAAATACACGTGTAACTGTGAATGTGATAAAATAAACGTATAACTGTGAACGTGATAAAATACACGTGTAACTGTGAATGTGATAAAATACACGTATAACTGTGAATGTAATAAAATACACGTATAACTGTGAGTGTGATAAAATACAAGTATAACTGTGAATGTAATAAAATACACGTATAACTGTGAGTGTAATAAAATACACGTATAACTGTGAGTGTAATAAAATACACGTATAACTGTGAGTGTGAAAAAATACACGTATAACTGTGAATGTGATAAAATACACGTGTAACTGTGAGTGTGATAAAATACAAGTATAACTGTGAGTGTGATAAAATACACGTATAACTGTGAATGTAACAAAATACACGTATAACTGTGAAAGTAATAAAATACACGTATAACTGTGAGTGTAATAAAATACACGTATAACTGTGAATGTGATAAAATACATGTATAACTGTGAATGTAACAAAATACACGTATAACTGTGAATGTTATAAAATACACGTATAACTACCAATGTAATAAAATACACGTATAACTGTGAGTGTAATAAAATACACGTATAACTGTGAATGTAATAAAATACACGTGTAACTGTGAATGTAATAAAATACACGTATAACTGTGAATGTAATAAAATACACGTATAACTGTGAATGTAATAAAATACACGTATAACTGTGAATGTGATAAAATACACGCATAACTGTGAATGTGATAAAATACACGTATAACTGTGAATGTGATAAAATACACGTATAACTGTGAATGTGATAAAATACACGTATAACTGTGAATGTTATAAAATACACGTATAACTGTGAATGTAATAAAATACACGTATAACTGTGAGTGTAATAAAATACACGTATAACTGTGAGTGTAATAAAATACACGTATAACTGTGAATGTTATAAAATACACGTATAACTGTGAATGTTATAAAATACACGTATAACTGTGAATGTGATAAAATACACGTATAACTGTGAATGTGATAAAATACACGTATAACTGTGAATGTGATAAAATACACGTATAACTGTGAATGTGATAAAATACACGTATAACTGTGAATGTGATAAAATACACGTATATCTGTGAATGTGATAAAATACACGTATAACTGTGAATGTGATAAAATACACGTATAACTGTGAATGTAATAAAATACACGTATAACTGTGAGTGTAATAAAATACAAGTATAACTGTGAATGTAATACAATATACGTATAACTGTGAATGTGATAAAATACACGTATAACTGTGAGTGTGATAAAATACACGTATAACTGTGAGTGTAATAAAATAGACGTATAACTGTGAATGTAATAAAATACACGTATAACTGTGAGTGTAATAATATACACGTATAACTGTGAGTGTAATAAAATACACGTATAACTGTGAATGTGATAAAATACACGTATAACTGTGAGTGTAATAAAATACACGTATAACAGTGAATGTGATAAAATAGACGTATAACTGTGAATGTAATAAAATACACGTATAACTGTGAGTGTAATAAAATACACGTATAACTGTGAATGTGATAAATTACACGTATAACTGTGAGTGTAATAAAATACACGTATAACTGTGAATGTAATAAAATACACGTATAACTGTGAGTGTGATAAAATACACGTATAACTGTGAATGTAATAAAATACACGTATAACTGTGAATGTGATAAAATACACGTATAACTGTGAATGTAATAAAATACACGTATAACTGTGAATGTAATAAAATACACGTATAACTGTGAATGTGATAACATGCACGTATAACTGTGAGTGTGATAAAATTCACGTATAACTGTGAATGTGATAAAATACACGTACAACTGTGAATGTGATAAAATACACGTATAACGGTGAATGTGATAAAATACACGTATAACTGTGAATGTAATAAAATACACGTATAACTGTGAGTGTAATAAAATACACGTATAACTGTGAATGTGATAAAATACACGTATAACTGTGAATGTGATAAAATACACGTATAACTGTGAGTGTAATAAAATACACGTATAACTGTGTAAATAATAAAATACACGTCTTACTGTGAGAGTGATAAAATACACGTATAACTGTGAGTGTAATAAAATACACGCATAACTGTGAAAGTGATAAAATACACGTATAACTGTGAGTGTAATAAAATACACGTATAACTGTGAATGTGATAAAATAAATGTATAACTGTGAATGTGATAAAATACACGTATAACTGTGAGTGTAATAAAATACACGTGTAACTGTGAATTAATAAAATACACGTATAACTGTGAATGTGATAAAATACACGTATAACTGTGAATGTGATAAAATACACGTATAACTGCGAATGTGATAAAATACACGTATAACAGTGAATGTGATAAAATACACGTATAACTGCGAATGTAATAAAATACACGTATAACTGTGAATGTGATAAAATACACGTATAACTGTGAATGTAATAAAATACACGTATAACTGTGAGTGTAATAAAATACACGCATAACTGTGAATGTAATAAAATACACGTATAACTGTGAGTGTGATAAAATACACGTATAACTGTGAGTGTAATAAAGTACACCTATAACTGTGAGTGTGATAAAATACACGTATAACTGTGAGTGTAATAAAATACACGTATAACTGTGAATGTAATAAAATATACGTATAACTGTGAGTGTGATAAAATACACGTATAACTGTGAGTGTAATAAAATACACGTATAACTGTGAGTGTGATAAAATACACGTATAACTGTGACTGTAATAAAATACACGTATAACTGTGAATGTAATAAAATACACGTATAACTGTGAATGTCATAAAATACACGTATAACTGTGAGTGTGATAAAATACACGTATAACTGTGAGTGTGATAAAATACACGTATAACTGTGAATGTGATAAAATACACGTATAACTGTGAATGTGATAAAATACACGTATAACTGTGAATGTGATAAAATACACGTATAACTGTGAGTGTGATAAAATACACGTATAACTGTGAATGTAATAAAATACACGTATAACTGTGAATGTAATAAAATACACGTATAACTGTGAATGTGATAATGTACACGTATAACTGTGAAAGTGATAAAATACACGTATAATGGTGAATGTTATAAAATACACGTATAACTGTGAGTGTGATAAAGTACACGTATAACTGTGAATGTGATAAAAAACACGTATAACTGTGAATGTGATAAAATACACGTATAACTGTGAATGTGATAAAATACACGTAAAACTGTGAATGTGATAAAATACACGTATAACTGTGAATGTAATAAAATACACGTATAACTGTGAATGTGATAAAATACACGTATAACTGTGAATGTGATAAAATACACGTATAACTGTGGATGTGATAAAATACACGTATAACTGTGAATGTGATAAAATACACGTATAACTGTGAATGTAATAAAATACACGTATAACTGTGAGTGTAATAAAATACACCTATAACTGTGAATGTGATAAAATACACGTATAACTGTGAGTGTAATAAAATGCACGTATAACTGTGAATGTGATAAAATACACGTATAACTGTGAGTGTAATAAAATGCACGTATAACTGTGAATGTGATAAAATACACGTATAACTGTGAGTGTGATAAAATACACGTATAACTGTGAATGTGATAAAATACACGTATAACTGTGAGTGTGATAAAATACACGTATAACTGTGAATGTAATAAAATACACGTATAACTGTGAATGTGATAAAATACACATATAACTGTGAATGTAATAAAATACACGTATAACTGTGAGTGTGATAAAATACACGTATAACTGTGAATGTAATAAAATACACGTATAACTGTGAGTGTAATAAAATACACGTATAACTGTGAATGTGATAAAATAAACGTATAACTGTGAACGTGATAAAATACACGTGTAACTGTGAATGTGATAAATACACGTATAACTGTGAATGTAATAAAATACACGTATAACTGTGAGTGTGATAAAATACAAGTATAACTGTGAATGTAATAAAATACACGTATAACTGTGAGTGTAATAAAATACACGTATAACTGTGAGTGTAATAAAATACACGTATAACTGTGAGTGTGAAAAAATACACGTATAACTGTGAATGTGATAAAATACACGTGTAACTGTGAGTGTGATAAAATACAAGTATAACTGTGAGTGTGATAAAATACACGTATAACTGTGAATGTAACAAAATACACGTATAACTGTGAAAGTAATAAAATACACGTATAACTGTGAGTGTAATAAAATACACGTATAACTGTGAATGTGATAAAATACATGTATAACTGTGAATGTAACAAAATACACGTATAACTGTGAATGTTATAAAATACACGTATAACTACCAATGTAATAAAATACACGTATAACTGTGAGTGTAATAAAATACACGTATAACTGTGAATGTAATAAAATACACGTGTAACTGTGAATGTAATAAAATACACGTATAACTGTGAATGTAATAAAATACACGTATAACTGTGAATGTGATAAAATACACGCATAACTGTGAATGTGATAAAATACACGTATAACTGTGAATGTGATAAAATACACGTATAACTGTGAATGTGATAAAATACATGTATAACTGTGAATGTTATAAAATACACGTATAACTGTGAATGTAATAAAATACACGTATAACTGTGAGTGTAATAAAATACACGTATAACTGTGAGTGTAATAAAATACACGTATAACTGTGAATGTTATAAAATACACGTATAACTGTGAATGTTATAAAATACACGTATAACTGTGAATGTGATAAAATACACGTATAACTGTGAATGTGATAAAATACACGTATAACTGTGAATGTGATAAAATACACGTATAACTGTGAATGTGATAAAATACACGTATAACTGTGAATGTGATAAAATACACGTATATCTGTGAATGTGATAAAATACACGTATAACTGTGAATGTGATAAAATACACGTATAACTGTGAATGTAATAAAATACACGTATAACTGTGAGTGTAATAAAATACAAGTATAACTGTGAATGTAATACAATATACGTATAACTGTGAATGTGATAAAATACACGTATAACTGTGGAGTGTGATAAAATACACGTATAACTGTGAGTGTAATAAAATAGACGTATAACTGTGAATGTAATAAAATACACGTATAACTGTGAGTGTAATAATATACACGTATAACTGTGAGTGTAATAAAATACACGTATAACTGTGAATGTGATAAAATACACGTATAACTGTGAGTGTAATAAAATACACGTATAACAGTGAATGTGATAAAATAGACGTATAACTGTGAATGTAATAAAATACACGTATAACTGTGAGTGTAATAAAATACACGTATAACTGTGAATGTGATAAATTACACGTATAACTGTGAGTGTAATAAAATACACGTATAACTGTGAATGTAATAAAATACACGTATAACTGTGAGTGTGATAAAATACACGTATAACTGTGAATGTAATAAAATACACGTATAACTGTGAATGTGATAAAATACACGTATAACTGTGAATGTAATAAAATACACGTATAACTGTGAATGTAATAAAATACACGTATAACTGTGAATGTGATAACATGCACGTATAACTGTGAGTGTGATAAAATTCACGTATAACTGTGAATGTGATAAAATACACGTACAACTGTGAATGTGATAAAATACACGTATAACGGTGAATGTGATAAAATACACGTATAACTGTGAATGTAATAAAATACACGTATAACTGTGAGTGTAATAAAATACACGTATAACTGTGAATGTGATAAAATACACGTATAACTGTGAATGTGATAAAATACACGTATAACTGTGAGTGTAATAAAATACACGTATAACTGTGTAAATAATAAAATACACGTCTTACTGTGAGAGTGATAAAATACACGTATAACTGTGAGTGTAATAAAATACACGCATAACTGTGAAAGTGATAAAATACACGTATAACTGTGAGTGTAATAAAATACACGTATAACTGTGAATGTGATAAAATAAATGTATAACTGTGAATGTGATAAAATACACGTATAACTGTGAGTGTAATAAAATACACGTGTAACTGTGAATTAATAAAATACACGTATAACTGTGAATGTGATAAAATACACGTATAACTGTGAATGTGATAAAATACACGTATAACTGCGAATGTGATAAAATACACGTATAACAGTGAATGTGATAAAATACACGTATAACTGCGAATGTAATAAAATACACGTATAACTGCGAATGTAATAAAATACATGTATAACTGTGAGTGTAATAAAATACACGTATAACTGTGAGTGTAATAAAATACACGTATAACTGTGAGTGTAATAAAATACACGTGTAACTGTGAGTGTAATAAAATACACATATAACTGTGAATGTGATAAAATACACGTATAACTGTGAGTGTAATAAAATACACTTATAACTGTGAGTGAAATAAAATACACGTATAACTGTGAATGTGATAAAATACACGTCTCACTGTGAATGTGATAAAATACACGTATAATTGTGAATGTGATAAAATACACGTATAACTGTGAGTGTAATAAAATACACGTATAACTGTGAGTGTAATAAAATACACGTATAACTGTGAATGTAATAAAATACACGTATAACTGTGAATGTAATAAAATACACGTATAACTGTGAATGTGATAAAATACACGTATAATTGTGAGTGTGATAAAATACACGTATAACTGTGAATGTGATAAAATACACGTATAACTGTGAATGTGATAAAATACACGTATAACTGTGAATGTGATAAAATACACGTATAACTGTGAATGTAATAAAGTACACGTATAACTGTGAATGTGATAAAATACACGTATATCTGTGAATGTGATAAAATACACGTATATCTGTGAATGTGATAAAATACACGTATAACTGTGAATGGAATAAAATACACGTATAACTGTGAATGTAATAAAATACACGTGTAACTGTGAGTGTAATAAAATACACGTATTACTGTGAGTGTAATAAAATACACGTATAACTGTGAATGTAATAAAATATACGTATAACTGTGAATGTGATAAAATACACGTATAACTGTCAATGTGATAAAATACACGTATAACTGTGAGTGTGATAAAAAAGACGTATAACTGTGAGTGTAATAAAATACACGAATAACTGTGAATGTAATAAAATACACGTGTAACTGTGAGTGTAATAAAATACACGTATAACTGTGAGTGTAATAAAATACACGTATAACTGTGAATGTGATAAAAAACACATATAACTGTGAGTGTAATAAAATACACGTATAACTGTGAATGTAATAAAATACACGTGTAACTTTGAATGTAATAAAATACACGTATAACTGTGAAGGTAATAAAATACACGTATAACTGTGAATGAGAGAAAATACACGTATATCTGTGAATGTGATAAAATACACGTATAACTGTGAATGTGATAAAATACACGTATAACTGTGAATGTGATAAAATACACGTATAACTGTGAATGTGATAAAATACACGTATAACTGTGAATGTAATAAAATACACGTATAACTGTGAGTGTGATAAAATACACGAATAACTGTGAGTGTAATAAAATACACGTATAACTGTGAATGTAATAAAATACACGTATAACTGTGAATGTGATAAAATACACGTATAACTGTGAGTGTGATAAAATACACGTATAACTGTGAGTGTGATAACATACACGTATAACTGTGAATGAGATAAAGTACACGTATAACTGTGAATGTGATAAAATACACGTATAACTGTGAATGTGATAAAATACACGTATAACTGTGAGTGTGATAAAATACACGTATAACTGTGAATGTAATAAAATACACGTATAACTGTGAATGTGATAAAATACACGTATAACTGTGAGTGTAATAATATACACGTATAACTGTGAGTGTAATAAAATAGACGTATAACTGTGAATGTGATAAAATACACGTATAACTGTGAGTGTAATAAAATACACGTATAAAAGTGAATGTGATAAAATAGACGTATAACTGTGAATGTAATAAAATACACGTATAACTGTGAGTGTAATAAAATACACGTATAACTGTGAATGTGATAAATTACACGTATAACTGTGAGTGTAATAAAATACACGTATAACTGTGAATGTAATAAAATACACGTATAACTGTGAGTGTGATAAAATACACGTATAACTGTGAATGTAATAAAATACACGTATAACTGTGAGTGTGATAAAATACACGTATAACCGTGAGTGTAATAAAATACACGTATAACTGTGAATGTAATAAAATACACGTATAACTGTGAGTGTAATAAAATACACGTATAACTGTGAATGTGATAAAATACACGTATAACTGTGAGTGTAATAAAATACACGTATAACTGTGAATGTAATAAAATACACGTATAACTGTGAATGTGATAAAATACACGTATAACTGTGAGTGTAATAAAATACACGTATAACTGTGAATGTAATAAAATACACGTATAACTGTGAGTGTGATAAAATACACGTATAACTGTGAGTGAAATAAAATACACGTATAACTGTGAATGTGATAAAATACACGTTTAACTGTGAATGTGATAAAATACACGTATAACTGTGAGTGTAATAAAATACACGTATAACTGTGAATGTGATAAAATACACGTATAACTGTGAGTGTAATAAAATACACGTATAACTGTGAATGTAATAAAATACACGTATAACTGTGAGTGTGATAAAATACACGTATAACTGTGAGTGTAATAAAATACACGTATAACTGTGAATGTAATTAAATACACATATAACTGTGAGTGTAATAAAATACACGTATAACTGTGAATGTGATAAAATACACGTATAACTGTGAGTGTAATAAAATACACGTATAACTGTGAGTGTAATAAAATACACGTATAACTGTGAGTGTAATAAAATACACGTATAACTGTGAATGTGATAAAATATATGTATAACTGTGAATGTAATAAAAAACACGTATAACTGTGAGTGTAATAAAATACACCTATAACTGTGAATGTGATAAAATACACGTATAACTGTGAATGTAATAAAATACACGTATAACTGTGAGTGTAATAAATACACGCATAACTGTGAATGTAATAAAATACACGTATAACTGTGAGTGTGATAAAATACACGTATAACTGTGAGTGTAATAAAGTACACCTATAACTGTGAGTGTGATAAAATACACGTATAACTGTGAGTGTAATAAAATACACGTATAACTGTGAATGTAATAAAATATACGTATAACTGTGAGTGTGATAAAATACACGTATAACTGTGAGTGTAATAAAATACACGTATAACTGTGAGTGTGATAAAATACACGTATAACTGTGACTGTAATAAAATACACGTATAACTGTGAATGTAATAAAATACACGTATAACTGTGAATGTGATAAAATACACGTATAACTGTGAGTGTGATAAAATACACGTATAACTGTGAGTGTGATAAAATACACGTATAACTGTGAATGTGATAAAATACACGTATAACTGTGAATGTGATAAAATACACGTATAACTGTGAATGTGATAAAATACACGTATAACTGTGAGTGTGATAAAATACACGTATAACTGTGAATGTAATAAAATACACGTATAACCGTGAATGTAATAAAATACACGTATAACTGTGAATGTAATAAAATACACGTATAACTGTGAATGTGATAATGTACACGTATAACTGTGAAAGTGATAAAATACACGTATAATGGTGAATGTTATAAAATACACGTATAACTGTGAGTGTGATAAAGTACACGTATAACTGTGAATGTGATAAAAAACACGTATAACTGTGAATGTGATAAAATACACGTATAACTGTGAATGTGATAAAATACACGTATAACTGTGAATGTGATAAAATACACGTATAACTGTGAATGTAATAAAATACACGTATAACTTTGAATGTGATAAAATACACGTATAACTGTGAATGTGATAAAATACACGTATAACTGTGGATGTGATAAAATACACGTATAACTGTGAATGTGATAAAATACACGTATAACTGTGAATGTAATAAAATACACGTATAACTGTGAGTGTAATAAAATACACCTATAACTGTGAATGTGATAAAATACACGTATAACTGTGAGTGTAATAAAATGCACGTATAACTGTGAATGTGATAAAATACACGTATAACTGTGAGTGTAATAAAATGCACGTATAACTGTGAATGTGATAAAATACACGTATAACTGTGAGTGTGATAAAATACACGTATAACTGTGAATGTGATAAAATACACGTATAACTGTGAGTGTGATAAAATACACGTATAACTGTGAATGTAATAAAATACACGTATAACTGTGAATGTGATAAAATACACATATAACTGTGAATGTAATAAAATACACGTATAACTGTGAGTGTGATAAAATACACGTATAACTGTGAATGTAATAAAATACACGTATAACTGTGAGTGTAATAAAATACACGTATAACTGTGAATGTGATAAAATAAACGTATAACTGTGAACGTGATAAAATACACGTGTAACTGTGAATGTGATAAAATACACGTATAACTGTGAATGTAATAAAATACACGTATAACTGTGAGTGTGATAAAATACAAGTATAACTGTGAATGTAATAAAATACACGTATAACTGTGAGTGTAATAAAATACACGTATAACTGTGAGTGTAATAAAATACACGTATAACTGTGAGTGTGAAAAAATACACGTATAACTGTGAATGTGATAAAATACACGTGTAACTGTGAGTGTGATAAAATACAAGTATAACTGTGAGTGTGATAAAATACACGTATAACTGTGAATGTAACAAAATACACGTATAACTGTGAAAGTAATAAAATACACGTATAACTGTGAGTGTAATAAAATACACGTATAACTGTGAATGTGATAAAATACATGTATAACTGTGAATGTAACAAAATACACGTATAACTGTGAATGTTATAAAATACACGTATAACTACCAATGTAATAAAATACACGTATAACTGTGAGTGTAATAAAATACACGTATAACTGTGAATGTAATAAAATACACGTGTAACTGTGAATGTAATAAAATACACGTATAACTGTGAATGTAATAAAATACACGTATAACTGTGAATGTAATAAAATACACGTATAACTGTGAATGTGATAAAATACACGCATAACTGTGAATGTGATAAAATACACGTATAACTGTGAATGTGATAAAATACACGTATAACTGTGAATGTGATAAAATACATGTATAACTGTGAATGTTATAAAATACACGTATAACTGTGAGTGTGATAAAATACACGTATAACTGTGAGTGTAATAAAATACACGTATAACTGTGAGTGTAATAAAATACACGTATAACTGTGAATGTTATAAAATACACGTATAACTGTGAATGTTATAAAATACACGTATAACTGTGAATGTGATAAAATACACGTATAACTGTGAATGTGATAAAATACACGTATAACTGTGAATGTGATAAAATACACGTATAACTGTGAATGTGATAAAATACACGTATAACTGTGAATGTGATAAAATACACGTATAACTGTGAATGTAATAAAATACACGTATAACTGTGAATGTAATAAAATACACGTATAACTGTGAATGTGATAAAATACACGTATAACTGTGAATGTGATAAAATACACGTATAACTGTGAGTGTAATAAAATACACGTATAACTGTGAATGTGATAAAATACACGTATAACTGTGAATGTGATAAAATACACGTATAACTGTGAATGTAATAAAATACACGTATAACTGTGAGTGTAATAAAATACAAGTATAACTGTGAATGTAATACAATATACGTATAACTGTGAATGTGATAAAATACACGTATAACTGTGAGTGTGATAAAATACACGTATAACTGTGAGTGTAATAAAATAGACGTATAACTGTGAATGTAATAAAATACACGTATAACTGTGAGTGTAATAATATACACGTATAACTGTGAGTGTAATAAAATACACGTATAACTGTGAATGTGATAAAATACACGTATAACTGTGAGTGTAATAAAATACACGTATAACAGTGAATGTGATAAAATAGACGTATAACTGTGAATGTAATAAAATACACGTATAACTGTGAGTGTAATAAAATACACGTATAACTGTGAATGTGATAAATTACACGTATAACTGTGAGTGTAATAAAATACACGTATAACTGTGAATGTAATAAAATACACGTATAACTGTGAGTGTGATAAAATACACGTATAACTGTGAATGTAATAAAATACACGTATAACTGTGAATGTGATAAAATACATGTATAACTGTGAATGTAATAAAATACACGTATAACTGTGAATGTAATAAAATACACGTATAACTGTGAATGTGATAACATGCACGTATAACTGTGAGTGTGATAAAATTCACGTATAACTGTGAATGTGATAAAATACACGTATAACTGTGAATGTGATAAAATACACGTATAACGGTGAATGTGATAAAATACACGTATAACTGTGAATGTAATAAAATACACGTATAACTGTGAGTGTAATAAAATACACGTATAACTGTGAATGTGATAAAATACACGTATAACTGTGAATGTGATAAAATACACGTATAACTGTGAGTGTAATAAAATACACGTATAACTGTGTAAATAATAAAATACACGTCTTACTGTGAGAGTGATAAAATACACGTATAACTGTGAGTGTAATAAAATACACGCATAACTGTGAAAGTGATAAAATACACGTATAACTGTGAGTGTAATAAAATACACGTATAACTGTGAATGTGATAAAATAAATGTATAACTGTGAATGTGATAAAATACACGTATAACTGTGAGTGTAATAAAATACACGTGTAACTGTGAATTAATAAAATACACGTATAACTGTGAATGTGATAAAATACACGTATAACTGTGAATGTGATAAAATACACGTATAACTGTGAATGTGATAAAATACACGTATAACAGTGAATGTGATAAAATACACGTATAACTGTGAATGTAATAAAATACACGTATAACTGTGAGTGTAATAAAATACACGTATAACTGTGAGTGTAATAAAATACACATATAACTGTGAATGTGATAAAATACACGTATAACTGTGAGTGTAATAAAATACACTTATAACTGTGAGTGAAATAAAATACACGTATAACTGTGAATGTGATAAAATACACGTATAACTGTGAATGTGATAAAATACACGTATAATTGTGAATGTGATAAAATACACGTATAACTGTGAGTGTAATAAAATACACGTATAACTGTGAATGTAATAAAATACACGTATAACTGTGAGTGTAATAAAATACACGTATAACTGTGAATGTAATAAAATACACGTATAACTGTGAATGTAATAAAATACACGTATAACTGTGAATGTGATAAAATACACGTATAACTGTGAGTGTGATAAAATACACGTATAACTGTGAATGTGATAAAATACACGTATAACTGTGAATGTGATAAAATACACGTATAACTGTGAATGTGATAAAATACACGTATAACTGTGAATGTAATAAAGTACACGTATAACTGTGAATGTGATAAAATACACGTATATCTGTGAATGTGATAAAATACACGTATAACTGTGAATGGAATAAAATACACGTATAACTGTGAATGTAATAAAATTCACGTGTAACTGTGAGTGTAATAAAATACACGTATTACTGTGAGTGTAATAAAATACACGTATAACTGTGAATGTAATAAAATATACGTATAACTGTGAATGTGATAAAATACACGTATAACTGTCAATGTGATAAAATACACGTATAACTGTGAGTGTAATAAAATACACGTATAACTGTGAATGTGATAAAAAAGACGTATAACTGTGAGTGTAATAAAATACACGAATAACTGTGAATGTAATAAAATACACGTGTAACTGTGAGTGTAATAAAATACACGTATAACTGTGAGTGTAATAAAATACACGTATAACTGTGAATGTGATAAAAAACACATATAACTGTGAGTGTAATAAAATACACGTATAACTGTGAATGTAATAAAATACACGTGTAACTTTGAATGTAATAAAATACACGTATAACTGTGAAGGTAATAAAATACACGTATAACTGTGAATGAGAGAAAATACACGTATATCTGTGAATGTGATAAAATACACGTATAACTGTGAATGTGATAAAATACACGTATAACTGTGAATGTGATAAAATACACGTATAACTGTGAATGTAATAAAATACACGTATAACTGTGAATGTAATAAAATACACGTATAACTGTGAGTGTGATAAAATACACGAATAACTGTGAGTGTAATAAAATACACGTATAACTGTGAATGTAATAAAATACACGTATAACTGTGAATGTGATAAAATACACGTATAACTGTGAGTGTGATAAAATACACGTATAACTGTGAGTGTGATAAAATACACGTATAACTGTGAATGTGATAAAATACACGTATAACTGTGAATGTGATAAAATACACGTATAACTGTGAGTGTGATAAAATACACGTATAACTGTGAATGTAATAAAATACACGTATAACTGTGAATGTGATAAAATACACGTATAACTGTGAATGTAATAAAATACACGTATAACTGTGGATGTGATAAAATACACGTATAACCGTGAATGTAATAAAATACACATATAACTGTGAATGTAATAAAATACACGTATAACTGTGAATGTGATAATGTACACGTATAACTGTGAATGTGATAAAATACACGTATAATGGTGAATGTTATAAAATACACGTATAACTGTGAGTGTGATAAAGTGCACGTATAACTGTGAATGTGATAAAAAACACGTATAACTGTGAATGTGATAAAATACACGTATAACTGTGAATGTGATAAAATACACGTATAACTGTGAATGTGATAAAATACACGTATAACTGTGAATGTAATAAAATACACGTATATCTGTGAATGTGATAAAATACACGTGTAACTGTGAATGTAATAAAATACACGTATAACTGTGGATGTGATAAAATACACGTATAACTGTGAATGTGATAAAATACACGTATAACTGTGAATGTAATAAAATACACGTATAACTGTGAGTGTAATAAAATACACGTATAACTGTGAATGTGATAAAATACACGTATAACTGTGAATGTGATAAAATACACCTATAACTGTGAATGTGATAAAATACACGTATTAACTGTGAGTGTAATAAAATGCACGTATAACTGTGAATGTGATAAAATACACGTATAACTGTGAGTGTAATAAAATGCACGTATAACTGTGAATGTGATAAAATACACGTATAACTGTGAGTGTGATAAAATACACGTATAACTGTGAATGTGATAAAATACACGTATAACTGTGAGTGTGATAAAATACACGTATAACTGTGAAGGTAATAAAATACACGTATAACTGTGAATGTAATAAAATACACGTATAACTGTGAGTGTAATAAAATACACGTATAACTGTGAATGTGATAAAATAAACGTATAACTGTGAATGTGATAAAATACACGTGTAACTGTGAATGTGATAAAATACACGTATAACTGTGAATGTAATAAAATACACGTATAACTGTGAGTGTGATAAAATACACGTATAACTGTGAATGTAATAAAATACACGTATAACTGTGAGTGTAATAAAATACACGTATAACTGTGAATGTGATAAAATAAACGTATAACTGTGAATGTGATAAAATACACGTGTAACTGTGAATGTGATAAAATACACGTATAACTGTGAATGTAATAAAATACACGTATAACTGTGAGTGTGATAAAATACAAGTATAACTGTGAATGTAATAAAATACACGAATAACTGTGAGTGTAATAAAATACACGTATAACTGTGAATGTAATAAAATACACGTATAACTGTGAATGTGATAAAATACACGTGTAACTGTGAGTGTGATAAAATACAAGTATAACTGTGAGTGTCATAAAATACACGTATAACTGTGAATGTAACAAAATACACGTATAACTGTGAAAGTAATAAAATACACGTATAACTGTGAGTGTAATAAAATACACGTATAACTGTGAATGTGATAAAATACACGTATAACTGTGAATGTAATAAAATACACGTATAACTGTGAATGTTATAAAATACACGTATAACTACCAATGTAATAAAATACACGTATAACTGTGAGTGTAATAAAATACACGTATAACTGTGAATGTAATAAAATACACGTGTAACTGTGAATGTAATAAAATACACGTATAACTGTGAATGTTATAAAATACACGTATAACTGTGAATGTTATAAAATACACGTATAACTGTGAATGTGATAAAATACACGTATAACTGTGAATGTGATAAAATACACGTATAACTGTGAATGTGATAAAATACACGTATAACTGTGAATGTGATAAAATACACGTATAACTGTGAATGTGATAAAATACACGTATAACTGTGAATGTGATAAAATACACGTATAACTGTGAATGTGATAAAATACACGTATATCTGTGAATGTGATAAAATACACATATAACTGTGAATGTGATAAAATACACGTATAACTGTGAATGTAATAAAATACACGTATAACTGTGAGTGTAATAAAATACACGTATAACTGTGAATGTAATACAATATACGTATAACTGTGAATGTGATAAAATACACGTATAACTGTGAGTGTGATAAAATACACGTATAACTGTGAGTGTAATAAAATAGACGTATAACTGTGAATGTAATAAAATACACGTATAACTGTGAGTGTAATAATATACACGTATAACTGTGAGTGTAATAAAATACACGTATAACTGTGAATGTGATAAAATACACGTATAACTGTGAGAGTAATAAAATACACGTATAACAGTGAATGTGATTAAATAGACGTATAACTGTGAATGTAATAAAATACACGTATAACTGTGAGTGTAATAAAATACACGTATAACTGTGAATGTGATAAATTACACGTATAACTGTGAGTGTAATAAAATACACGTATAACTGTGAATGTAATAAAATACACGTATAACTGTGAGTGTGATAAAATACACGTATAACTGTGAATGTAATAAAATACACGTATAACTGTGAATGTGATAAAATACACGTATAACTGTGAATGTAATAAAATACACGTATAACTGTGAATGTAATAAAATACACGTATAACTGTGAATGTGATAAAATGCACGTATAACTGTGAGTGTAATAAAATACACGTATAACTGTGAATGTGATAAAATACACGTATAACTGTGAATGTGATAAAATACAGGTATAACGGTGAATGTGATAAAATATACGTATAACTGTGAATGTAATAAAATACACGTATAACTGTGAGTGTAATAAAATACCCGTATAACTGTGAATGTGATAAAATACACGTATAACTGTGAATGTGATAAAATACACGTATAACTGTGAATGTAATAAAATACACGTATAACTGTGTAAATAATAAAATACACGTCTTACTGTGAGTGTGATAAAATACACGTATAACTGTGAGTGTAATAAAATACACGCATAACGGTGAAAGTGATAAAATACACGTATAACTGTGAGTGTAATAAAATACACGTATAACTGTGAATGTAATAAAATACACGTATAACGGTGAGTGTAATAAAATACACGTATAACTGTGAATGTGATAAAATAAATGTATAACTGTGAATGTGATAAAATACACGTATAACTGTGAGTGTAATAAAATACACGTGTAACTGTGAATGTTATAAAATACACGTATAACTGTGAATGTGATAAAATACACGTATAACTGTGAATGTGATAAAATACACGTATAACTGTGAGTGTAATAAAATACACGTATAACTGTGTAAATAATAAAATACACGTCTTACTGTGAGAGTGATAAAATACACGTATAACTGTGAGTGTAATAAAATACACGCATAACTGTGAAAGTGATAAAATACACGTATAACTGTGAGTGTAATAAAATACACGTATAACTGTGAATGTGATAAAATAAATGTATAACTGTGAATGTGATAAAATACACGTATAACTGTGAGTGTAATAAAATACACGTGTAACTGTGAATTAATAAAATACACGTATAACTGTGAATGTGATAAAATACACGTATAACTGTGAATGTGATAAAATACACGTATAACTGTGAATGTGATAAAATACACGTATAACAGTGAATGTGATAAAATACACGTATAACTGTGAATGTAATAAAATACACGTATAACTGTGAGTGTAATAAAATACACGTATAACTGTGAGTGTAATAAAATACACATATAACTGTGAATGTGATAAAATACACGTATAACTGTGAGTGTAATAAAATACACTTATAACTGTGAGTGAAATAAAATACACGTATAACTGTGAATGTGATAAAATACACGTATAACTGTGAATGTGATAAAATACACGTATAATTGTGAATGTGATAAAATACACGTATAACTGTGAGTGTAATAAAATACACGTATAACTGTGAATGTAATAAAATACACGTATAACTGTGAGTGTAATAAAATACACGTATAACTGTGAATGTAATAAAATACACGTATAACTGTGAATGTAATAAAATACACGTATAACTGTGAATGTGATAAAATACACGTATAACTGTGAGTGTGATAAAATACACGTATAACTGTGAATGTGATAAAATACACGTATAACTGTGAATGTGATAAAATACACGTATAACTGTGAATGTGATAAAATACACGTATAACTGTGAATGTAATAAAGTACACGTATAACTGTGAATGTGATAAAATACACGTATATCTGTGAATGTGATAAAATACACGTATAACTGTGAATGGAATAAAATACACGTATAACTGTGAATGTAATAAAATTCACGTGTAACTGTGAGTGTAATAAAATACACGTATTACTGTGAGTGTAATAAAATACACGTATAACTGTGAATGTAATAAAATATACGTATAACTGTGAATGTGATAAAATACACGTATAACTGTCAATGTGATAAAATACACGTATAACTGTGAGTGTAATAAAATACACGTATAACTGTGAATGTGATAAAAAAGACGTATAACTGTGAGTGTAATAAAATACACGAATAACTGTGAATGTAATAAAATACACGTGTAACTGTGAGTGTAATAAAATACACGTATAACTGTGAGTGTAATAAAATACACGTATAACTGTGAATGTGATAAAAAACACATATAACTGTGAGTGTAATAAAATACACGTATAACTGTGAATGTAATAAAATACACGTGTAACTTTGAATGTAATAAAATACACGTATAACTGTGAAGGTAATAAAATACACGTATAACTGTGAATGAGAGAAAATACACGTATATCTGTGAATGTGATAAAATACACGTATAACTGTGAATGTGATAAAATACACGTATAACTGTGAATGTGATAAAATACACGTATAACTGTGAATGTAATAAAATACACGTATAACTGTGAATGTAATAAAATACACGTATAACTGTGAGTGTGATAAAATACACGAATAACTGTGAGTGTAATAAAATACACGTATAACTGTGAATGTAATAAAATACACGTATAACTGTGAATGTGATAAAATACACGTATAACTGTGAGTGTGATAAAATACACGTATAACTGTGAGTGTGATAAAATACACGTATAACTGTGAATGTGATAAAATACACGTATAACTGTGAATGTGATAAAATACACGTATAACTGTGAGTGTGATAAAATACACGTATAACTGTGAATGTAATAAAATACACGTATAACTGTGAATGTGATAAAATACACGTATAACTGTGAATGTAATAAAATACACGTATAACTGTGGATGTGATAAAATACACGTATAACCGTGAATGTAATAAAATACACATATAACTGTGAATGTAATAAAATACACGTATAACTGTGAATGTGATAATGTACACGTATAACTGTGAATGTGATAAAATACACGTATAATGGTGAATGTTATAAAATACACGTATAACTGTGAGTGTGATAAAGTGCACGTATAACTGTGAATGTGATAAAAAACACGTATAACTGTGAATGTGATAAAATACACGTATAACTGTGAATGTGATAAAATACACGTATAACTGTGAATGTGATAAAATACACGTATAACTGTGAATGTAATAAAATACACGTATATCTGTGAATGTGATAAAATACACGTGTAACTGTGAATGTAATAAAATACACGTATAACTGTGGATGTGATAAAATACACGTATAACTGTGAATGTGATAAAATACACGTATAACTGTGAATGTAATAAAATACACGTATAACTGTGAGTGTAATAAAATACACGTATAACTGTGAATGTGATAAAATACACGTATAACTGTGAATGTGATAAAATACACCTATAACTGTGAATGTGATAAAATACACGTATAACTGTGAGTGTAATAAAATGCACGTATAACTGTGAATGTGATAAAATACACGTATAACTGTGAGTGTAATAAAATGCACGTATAACTGTGAATGTGATAAAATACACGTATAACTGTGAGTGTGATAAAATACACGTATAACTGTGAATGTGATAAAATACACGTATAACTGTGAGTGTGATAAAATACACGTATAACTGTGAAGGTAATAAAATACACGTATAACTGTGAATGTAATAAAATACACGTATAACTGTGAGTGTAATAAAATACACGTATAACTGTGAATGTGATAAAATAAACGTATAACTGTGAATGTGATAAAATACACGTGTAACTGTGAATGTGATAAAATACACGTATAACTGTGAATGTAATAAAATACACGTATAACTGTGAGTGTGATAAAATACACGTATAACTGTGAATGTAATAAAATACACGTATAACTGTGAGTGTAATAAAATACACGTATAACTGTGAATGTGATAAAATAAACGTATAACTGTGAATGTGATAAAATACACGTGTAACTGTGAATGTGATAAAATACACGTATAACTGTGAATGTAATAAAATACACGTATAACTGTGAGTGTGATAAAATACAAGTATAACTGTGAATGTAATAAAATACACGAATAACTGTGAGTGTAATAAAATACACGTATAACTGTGAATGTAATAAAATACACGTATAACTGTGAATGTGATAAAATACACGTGTAACTGTGAGTGTGATAAAATACAAGTATAACTGTGAGTGTCATAAAATACACGTATAACTGTGAATGTAACAAAATACACGTATAACTGTGAAAGTAATAAAATACACGTATAACTGTGAGTGTAATAAAATACACGTATAACTGTGAATGTGATAAAATACACGTATAACTGTGAATGTAATAAAATACACGTATAACTGTGAATGTTATAAAATACACGTATAACTACCAATGTAATAAAATACACGTATAACTGTGAGTGTAATAAAATACACGTATAACTGTGAATGTAATAAAATACACGTGTAACTGTGAATGTAATAAAATACACGTATAACTGTGAATGTTATAAAATACACGTATAACTGTGAATGTTATAAAATACACGTATAACTGTGAATGTGATAAAATACACGTATAACTGTGAATGTGATAAAATACACGTATAACTGTGAATGTGATAAAATACACGTATAACTGTGAATGTGATAAAATACACGTATAACTGTGAATGTGATAAAATACACGTATAACTGTGAATGTGATAAAATACACGTATAACTGTGAATGTGATAAAATACACGTATATCTGTGAATGTGATAAAATACACATATAACTGTGAATGTGATAAAATACACGTATAACTGTGAATGTAATAAAATACACGTATAACTGTGAGTGTAATAAAATACACGTATAACTGTGAATGTAATACAATATACGTATAACTGTGAATGTGATAAAATACACGTATAACTGTGAGTGTGATAAAATACACGTATAACTGTGAGTGTAATAAAATAGACGTATAACTGTGAATGTAATAAAATACACGTATAACTGTGAGTGTAATAATATACACGTATAACTGTGAGTGTAATAAAATACACGTATAACTGTGAATGTGATAAAATACACGTATAACTGTGAGAGTAATAAAATACACGTATAACAGTGAATGTGATTAAATAGACGTATAACTGTGAATGTAATAAAATACACGTATAACTGTGAGTGTAATAAAATACACGTATAACTGTGAATGTGATAAATTACACGTATAACTGTGAGTGTAATAAAATACACGTATAACTGTGAATGTAATAAAATACACGTATAACTGTGAGTGTGATAAAATACACGTATAACTGTGAATGTAATAAAATACACGTATAACTGTGAATGTGATAAAATACACGTATAACTGTGAATGTAATAAAATACACGTATAACTGTGAATGTAATAAAATACACGTATAACTGTGAATGTGATAAAATGCACGTATAACTGTGAGTGTAATAAAATACACGTATAACTGTGAATGTGATAAAATACACGTATAACTGTGAATGTGATAAAATACAGGTATAACGGTGAATGTGATAAAATATACGTATAACTGTGAATGTAATAAAATACACGTATAACTGTGAGTGTAATAAAATACCCGTATAACTGTGAATGTGATAAAATACACGTATAACTGTGAATGTGATAAAATACACGTATAACTGTGAATGTAATAAAATACACGTATAACTGTGTAAATAATAAAATACACGTCTTACTGTGAGTGTGATAAAATACACGTATAACTGTGAGTGTAATAAAATACACGCATAACGGTGAAAGTGATAAAATACACGTATAACTGTGAGTGTAATAAAATACACGTATAACTGTGAATGTAATAAAATACACGTATAACGGTGAGTGTAATAAAATACACGTATAACTGTGAATGTGATAAAATAAATGTATAACTGTGAATGTGATAAAATACACGTATAACTGTGAGTGTAATAAAATACACGTGTAACTGTGAATGTTATAAAATACACGTATAACTGTGAATGTGATAAAATACACGTATAACTGTGAATGTGATAAAATACACGTATAACTGTGAATGTGATAAAATACACGTATAACTGTGAATGTGATAAAATACACGTATAACTGCGAATGTAATAAAATACATGTATAACTGTGAGTGTAATAAAATACACGTATAACTGTGAGTGTAATAAAATACACGTATAACTGTGAGTGTAATAAAATACACGTGTAACTGTGAGTGTAATAAAATACACATATAACTGTGAATGTGATAAAATACACGTATAACTGTGAGTGTAATAAAATACACTTATAACTGTGAGTGAAATAAAATACACGTATAACTGTGAATGTGATATAATACACGTATAACTGTGAATGTGATAAAATACACGTATAACTGTGATTGTGATAAAATACACGTATAACTGTGAGTGTAATAAAATACACGTATAACTGTGAATGTAATAAAATACACGTATAACTGTGAGTGTAATAAAATACACGTATAACTGTGAATGTAATAAAATACACGTATAACTGTGAATGTAATAAAATACACGTATAACTGTGAATGTGATAAAATACACGTATAACTGTGAGTGTGATAAAATACACGTATAACTGTGAATGTGATAAAATACACGTATAACTGTGAATGTGATAAAATACACGTATAACTGTGAATGTGATAAAATACACGTATAACTGTGAATGTAATAAAATACACGTATAACTGTGAATGTGATAAAAAAGACGTATAACTTGAGTGTAATAAAATACACGTATAACTGTGAATGTAATAAAATACACGTGTAACTGTGAGTGTAATAAAATACACGTATAACTGTGAGTGTAATAAAATACACGTATAACTGTGAATGTGATAAAAAACACATATAACTGTGAGTGTAATAAAATACACGTATAACTGTGAATGTAATAAAATACACGTGTAACTGTGAATGTAATAAAATACACGTATAACTGTGAATGTAATAAAATACACGTATAACTGTGAATGTGAGAAAATACACGTATATCTGTGAATGTGATAAAATACACGTATAACTGTGAATGTGATAAAATACACGTATAACTGTGAATGTGATAAAATACACGTATAACTGTGAATGTAATAAAATACACGTATAACTGTGAATGTAATAAAATACACGTATAACTGTGAGTGTAATAAAATACACGTATAACTGTGAATGTAATAAAATACACGCATAACTGTGAGTGTGATAAAATACACGTATAACTGTGAGTGTGATAAAATACACGTATAACTGTGAGTGTGATAAAATACACGTATAACTGTGAATGTGATAAAATACACGTATAACTGTTAGTGTGATAAAATACACGTATAACTGTGAGTGTAATAAAATACACGTATAACTGTGAATGTGATAAAATACACGTATATCTGTGAATGTGATAAAATACACGTATAACTGTGAATGTGATAAAATACACGTATAACTTTGAGTGTGATAAAATACACGTATAACTGTGAGTGTGATAAAATACACGTATAACTGTGAATGTGATAAAGTACACGTATAACTGTGAATGTGATAAAATACACGTATAACTGTGAGTGTGATAAAATACACGTATAACTGTGAATGTAATAAAATACACGTATAACTGTGAGTGTAATAAAATACACGTATAACCGTGAATGTAATAAAATACACGTATAACTGTGAATGTAATAAAATACACGTATAACTGTGAATGTGATAAAATACACGTATAACTGTGAGTGAAATAAAATACACGTATAACTGTGAATGTAATAAAATACACGTATAACTGTGAATGTAATAAAATACACGTATAACTGTGAATGTGATAAAATACACGTATATCTGTGAATGTGATAAAATACACGTATAACTGTGAATGTAATAAAATACACGTATAACTGTGAATGTAATAAAATACACGTGTAACTGTGAGTGTAATAAAATACACGTATGACTGTGAGTGTAATAAAATACACGTATAACTGTGAATGTAATAAAATACACGTATAACTGTGAATGTGATAAAATACACGTATAACTGTCAATGTGATAAAATACACGTATAACTGTGAGTGTAATAAAATACACGTATAACTGTGAATGTGATAAAAAAGACGTATAACTGTGAGTGTAATAAAATACACGTATAACTGTGAATGTAATAAAATACACGTGTAACTGTGAGTGTAATAAAATACACGTATAACTGTGAGTGTAATAAAATACACGTATAACTGTGAATGTGATAAAAAACACATATAACTGTGAGTGTAATAAAATACACGTATAACTGTGAATGTGATAAATTACACGTATAACTGTGAGTGTAATAAAATACACGTATAACTGTGAATGTAATAAAATACACGTATAACTGTGAGTGTGATAAAATACACGTATAACTGTGAATGTAATAAAATACACGTATAACTGTGAATGTGATAAAATACACGTATAACTGTGAATGTAATAAAATACACGTATAACTGTGAATGTAATAAAATACACGTATAACTGTGAATGTGATAAAATGCACGTATAACTGTGAGTGTAATAAAATACACGTATAACTGTGAATGTGATAAAATACACGTATAACTGTGAATGTGATAAAATACAGGTATAACGGTGAATGTGATAAAATATACGTATAACTGTGAATGTAATAAAATACACGTATAACTGTGAGTGTAATAAAATACCCGTATAACTGTGAATGTGATAAAATACACGTATAACTGTGAATGTGATAAAATACACGTATAACTGTGAATGTAATAAAATACACGTATAACTGTGTAAATAATAAAATACACGTCTTACTGTGAGTGTGATAAAATACACGTATAACTGTGAGTGTAATAAAATACACGTATAACTGTGAATGTAATAAAATACACGTATAACGGTGAGTGTAATAAAATACACGTATAACTGTGAATGTGATAAAATAAATGTATAACTGTGAATGTGATAAAATACACGTATAACTGTGAGTGTAATAAAATACACGTGTAACTGTGAATGTAATAAAATACACGTATAACTGTGAATGTGATAAAATACACGTATAACTGTGAATGTGATAAAATACACGTATAACTGTGAATGTGATAAAATACACGTATAACTGTGAATGTGATAAAATACACGTATAACTGCGAATGTAATAAAATACATGTATAACTGTGAGTGTAATAAAATACACGTATAACTGTGAGTGTAATAAAATACACGTATAACTGTGAGTGTAATAAAATACACGTGTAACTGTGAGTGTAATAAAATACACATATAACTGTGAATGTGATAAAATACACGTATAACTGTGAGTGTAATAAAATACACTTATAACTGTGAGTGAAATAAAATACACGTATAACTGTGAATGTGATATAATACACGTATAACTGTGAATGTGATAAAATACACGTATAACTGTGATTGTGATAAAATACACGTATAACTGTGAGTGTAATAAAATACACGTATAACTGTGAATGTAATAAAATACACGTATAACTGTGAGTGTAATAAAATACACGTATAACTGTGAATGTAATAAAATACACGTATAACTGTGAATGTAATAAAATACACGTATAACTGTGAATGTGATAAAATACACGTATAACTGTGAGTGTGATAAAATACACGTATAACTGTGAATGTGATAAAATACACGTATAACTGTGAATGTGATAAAATACACGTATAACTGTGAATGTGATAAAATACACGTATAACTGTGAATGTAATAAAATACACGTATAACTGTGAATGTGATAAAAAAGACGTATAACTTGAGTGTAATAAAATACACGTATAACTGTGAATGTAATAAAATACACGTGTAACTGTGAGTGTAATAAAATACACGTATAACTGTGAGTGTAATAAAATACACGTATAACTGTGAATGTGATAAAAAACACATATAACTGTGAGTGTAATAAAATACACGTATAACTGTGAATGTAATAAAATACACGTGTAACTGTGAATGTAATAAAATACACGTATAACTGTGAATGTAATAAAATACACGTATAACTGTGAATGTGAGAAAATACACGTATATCTGTGAATGTGATAAAATACACGTATAACTGTGAATGTGATAAAATACACGTATAACTGTGAATGTGATAAAATACACGTATAACTGTGAATGTAATAAAATACACGTATAACTGTGAATGTAATAAAATACACGTATAACTGTGAGTGTAATAAAATACACGTATAACTGTGAATGTAATAAAATACACGCATAACTGTGAGTGTGATAAAATACACGTATAACTGTGAGTGTGATAAAATACACGTATAACTGTGAGTGTGATAAAATACACGTATAACTGTGAATGTGATAAAATACACGTATAACTGTTAGTGTGATAAAATACACGTATAACTGTGAGTGTAATAAAATACACGTATAACTGTGAATGTGATAAAATACACGTATATCTGTGAATGTGATAAAATACACGTATAACTGTGAATGTGATAAAATACACGTATAACTTTGAGTGTGATAAAATACACGTATAACTGTGAGTGTGATAAAATACACGTATAACTGTGAATGTGATAAAGTACACGTATAACTGTGAATGTGATAAAATACACGTATAACTGTGAGTGTAATAAAATACACGTATAACTGTGAATGTAATAAAATACACGTATAACGGTGAGTGTAATAAAATACACGTATAACTGTGAATGTGATAAAATAAATGTATAACTGTGAATGTGATAAAATACACGTATAACTGTGAGTGTAATAAAATACACGTGTAACTGTGAATGTAATAAAATACACGTATAACTGTGAATGTGATAAAATACACGTATAACTGTGAGTGTAATAAAATACACGTATAACTGTGAATGTAATAAAATACACGTATAACGGTGAGTGTAATAAAATACACGTATAACTGTGAATGTGATAAAATAAATGTATAACTGTGAATGTGATAAAATACACGTATAACTGTGAGTGTAATAAAATACACGTGTAACTGTGAATGTAATAAAATACACGTATAACTGTGAATGTGATAAAATACACGTATAACTGTGAATGTGATAAAATACACGTATAACTGTGAATGTGATAAAATACACGTATAACTGTGAATGTGATAAAATACACGTATAACTGCGAATGTAATAAAATACATGTATAACTGTGAGTGTAATAAAATACACGTATAACTGTGAGTGTAATAAAATACACGTATAACTGTGAGTGTAATAAAATACACGTGTAACTGTGAGTGTAATAAAATACACATATAACTGTGAATGTGATAAAATACACGTATAACTGTGAGTGTAATAAAATACACTTATAACTGTGAGTGAAATAAAATACACGTATAACTGTGAATGTGATATAATACACGTATAACTGTGAATGTGATAAAATACACGTATAACTGTGATTGTGATAAAATACACGTATAACTGTGAGTGTAATAAAATACACGTATAACTGTGAATGTAATAAAATACACGTATAACTGTGAGTGTAATAAAATACACGTATAACTGTGAATGTAATAAAATACACGTATAACTGTGAATGTAATAAAATACACGTATAACTGTGAATGTGATAAAATACACGTATAACTGTGAGTGTGATAAAATACACGTATAACTGTGAATGTGATAAAATACACGTATAACTGTGAATGTGATAAAATACACGTATAACTGTGAATGTGATAAAATACACGTATAACTGTGAATGTAATAAAATACACGTATAACTGTGAATGTGATAAAAAAGACGTA
>JANJGN010001598.1:10000-17500 GCA_026770705.1 Isurus oxyrinchus
GACAGACAGACAGAAGCACAGAGAGAGAGAGGGACAGACAGACAGAAACACAGAGAGAGAGAGACAGACAGACAGAAGCACAGAGAGAGAGAGTGACAGACTGACAGAATCACAGAGAGAGAGAGACAGACAGACAGAAACACAGAGAGAGAGAGGGACAGACTGACAGAAACACAGACAGAGAGAGAGGGACAGACAGACAGACAGAAACACAGAGAGAGAGAGACAGACTGACAGACAGAAACACAGAGAGAGAGAGAGACAAACAGACAGAAACACAGAGAGAGAGAGGGACAGACTGACAGACAGAAACACAGAGAGAGAGAGGGACAGACAGACAGACAGAAACACAGAGAGAGAGAGACAGACAGACAGAAGCACAGAGAGAGAGAGGGACAGACTGACAGAATCACAGAGAGAGAGAGACAAACAGACAGAAACACAGAGAGAGAGAGTGACAGACAGACAGAATCACAGAGAGAGAGAGTGACAGACTGACAGACAGAGAGACAGACAGTCAGACAGAAACACAGAGAGAGAGAGGGACAGACTGACAGACAGAATCACAGAGAGAGAGAGTGACAGACTGACAGAATCACAGACAGAGAGAGACAAACAGACAGAAGCACAGAGAGAGAGAGTGACAGACTGACAGAATCACAGAGAGAGAGAGGGACAGACTGACAGAAACACAGACAGAGAGAGACAGACTGACAGAATCACAGAGAGAGAGAGACAAACAGACAGAAACACAGAGAGAGAGAGACAAACAGACAGAAACACAGAGAGAGAGAGGGACAGACTGACAGACAGAAACACAGAGAGAGAGAGACAAACAGACAGAAACACAGAGAGAGAGAGTGACAGACTGACAGACAGAAACACAGAGAGAGAGAGACAGACTGACAGAATCACAGAGAGAGACAGACTGACAGACAGAAACACAGAGAGAGAGAGGGACAGACTGACAGAAACACAGAGAGAGAGAGGGACAGACTGACAGAATCACAGAGAGAGAGAGACAGACAGACAGAATCACAGAGAGAGAGGGACAGACTGACAGAAACACAGAGAGAGAGAGGGACAGACTGACAGACAGAAACACAGAGAGAGAGAGACAGACAGACAGAAGCACAGAGAGAGAGAGGGACAGACTGACAGAAACACAGAGAGAGAGGGACAGACTGACAGAATCACAGAGAGAGAGAGTGACAGACTGACAGACAGAAACACACAGAGAGAGAGGGACAGACTGACAGAAACACAGACAGAGAGAGACAGACAGACAGAATCACAGAGAGAGAGAGACAAACAGACAGAAGCACAGAGAGAGAGAGTGACAGACTGACAGAAACACAGAGAGAGAGAGGGACAGACTGACAGACAGAGAGACAGACAGTCAGACAGAAACACAGAGAGAGAGAGGGACAGACTGACAGAAACACAGAGAGAGAGGGACAGACTGACAGAATCACAGAGAGAGAGAGTGACAGACTGACAGACAGAAACACAGAGAGAGAGAGGGACAGACTGACAGAAACACAGACAGAGAGAGACAGACAGACAGAATCACAGAGAGAGAGGGACAGACTGACAGACAGAAGCACAGAGAGAGAGAGTGACAGACTGACAGAAGCACAGAGAGAGAGAGGGACAGACAGACAGACAGAAACACAGAGAGAGAGAGACAGACAGACAGAAACACAGAGAGAGAGAGGGACAGACTGACAGAATCACAGAGAGAGAGAGACAAACAGACAGAAACACAGAGAGAGAGAGACAAACAGACAGAAGCACAGAGAGAGAGAGACAGACAGACAGAAACACAGAGAGAGAGAGGGACAGACTGACAGACAGAAGCACAGAGAGAGAGAGGGACAGACAGACAGAAACACAGAGAGAGAGAGTGACAGACTGACAGAAACACAGAGAGAGAGAGACAAACAGACAGAAACACAGAGAGAGAGAGGGACAGACTGACAGAAACACAGACAGAGAGAGGGACAGACAGACAGACAGAAACACAGAGAGAGAGGGACAGACAGACAGAAGCACAGAGAGAGAGAGTGACAGACTGACAGAAACACAGAGAGAGAGAGACAGACAGACAGAAGCACAGAGAGAGAGAGTGACAGACTGACAGAAACACAGAGAGAGAGACAGACAGACAGACAGAAACACAGACAGAGAGAGACAGACAGACAGACAGAATCACAGAGAGAGAGAGTGACAGACTGACAGAAACACAGAGAGAGAGAGACAGACAGACAGAAGCACAGAGAGAGAGAGGGACAGACTGACAGACAGAAGCACAGAGAGAGAGAGTGACAGACAGACAGAAACACAGAGAGAGTGACAGACAGACAGACAGAAACACAGAGAGAGAGAGTGACAGACAGACTGACAGAAACACAGAGAGAGTGACAGACAGACAGACAGAAACACAGAGAGAGAGAGACAGACAGACAGACAGAAAGAGAGAGAGAGACAGACAGACAGACAGAAACACAGAGAGAGAGAGACAGACTGACAGACAGAAACACAGAGAGAGAGAGGGACAGACTGACAGAAACACAGAGAGAGAGAGACAGACTGACAGAATCACAGAGAGAGAGAGACAAACAGACAGAAACACAGAGAGAGAGAGTGACAGACTGACAGAATCACAGACAGAGAGAGGGACAGACTGACAGAAACACAGACAGAGAGGGACAGACAGACAGAAACACAGAGAGAGAGAGACAGACTGACAGACAGAAACACAGAGAGAGAGAGGGACAGACTGACAGAAACACAGACAGAGAGAGACAGACAGACAGAAACACAGAGAGAGAGAGTGACAGACTGACAGAAACACAGAGAGAGAGAGACAGACAGACAGAAACACAGAGAGAGAGTGACAGACTGACAGAAACACAGACAGAGAGAGTGACAGACAGACAGAAACACAGAGAGAGAGAGGGACAGACTGACAGAAACACAGAGAGAGAGAGACAGACAGACAGAAGCACAGAGAGAGAGAGTGACAGACTGACAGACAGAAACACAGAGAGAGAGAGGGACAGACTGACAGAAACACAGAGAGAGAGTGACAGACAGACAGAAGCACAGAGAGAGAGAGTGACAGACTGACAGACAGAAACACAGAGAGAGAGAGGGACAGACTGACAGAAACACAGAGAGAGAGTGACAGACAGACAGAAACACAGAGAGAGAGAGACAGACTGACAGACAGAGAGACAGACAGTCAGACAGAAACACAGAGAGAGAGAGGGACAGACTGACAGACAGAATCACAGAGAGAGAGAGACAAACAGACAGAAACACAGAGAGAGAGAGGGACAGACAGACAGAAACACAGAGAGAGAGAGGGACAGACTGACAGAATCACAGAGAGAGAGTGACAGACAGACAGAAACACAGACAGAGAGAGACAGACTGACAGACAGAAACACAGAGAGAGAGAGGGACAGACTGACAGACAGAAGCACAGAGAGAGAGAGGGACAGACTGACAGAACACAGACAGAGAGAGACAGACAGACAGAAGCACAGAGAGAGAGAGTGACAGACTGACAGAAACACAGACAGAGAGAGACAGACAGACAGACAGAAACACAGAGAGAGAGAGTGACAGACTGACAGAAACACAGAGAGAGAGAGACAGACAGACAGACAGAAAGAGAGAGAGAGACAGACAGACAGACAGAAACACAGAGAGAGAGAGACAGACAGACAGACAGAAAGAGAGAGAGAGACAGACAGACAGACAGAAACACAGAGAGAGAGAGACAGACTGACAGACAGAAACACAGAGAGAGAGAGGGACAGACTGACAGAAACACAGAGAGAGAGAGTGACAGACTGACAGAAACACAGACAGAGAGAGACAGACAGACAGAAACACAGAGAGAGAGAGTGACAGACTGACAGAAACACAGAGAGAGAGAGACAGACAGACAGAAACACAGAGAGAGAGTGACAGACTGACAGAAACACAGAGAGAGAGAGACAGACTGACAGAAACACAGAGAGAGAGTGACAGACTGACAGAAACACAGACAGAGAGAGACAGACAGACAGAAGCACAGAGAGAGAGAGTGACAGACTGACAGAATCACAGAGAGAGAGAGACAAACAGACAGAAACACAGAGAGAGAGTGACAGACTGACAGAAACACAGACAGAGAGAGACAGACAGACAGAAGCACAGAGAGAGAGAGGGACAGACTGACAGAAACACAGACAGAGAGAGACAGACAGACAGAAGCACAGAGAGAGAGAGTGACAGACTGACAGAAACACAGAGAGAGAGAGACAGACAGACAGAAACACAGAGAGAGAGTGACAGACTGACAGAAACACAGACAGAGAGAGACAGACAGACAGAAGCACAGAGAGAGAGAGGGACAGACTGACAGAAACACAGACAGAGAGAGACAGACAGACAGAAGCACAGAGAGAGAGAGTGACAGACTGACAGAAACACAAAGAGAGACAGACTGACAGACAGAAACACAGACAGAGAGAGACAGACAGACAGAAACACAGAGAGAGAGAGGGACAGACTGACAGAAACACAGAGAGAGAGAGGGACAGACTGACAGAAACACAGACAGAGAGAGACAGACAGACAGAAACACAGAGAGAGAGAGGGACAGACTGACAGAAACACAGAGAGAGAGACAGACAGACAGAAACACAGAGAGAGAGAGGGACAGACTGACAGACAGAAGCACAGAGAGAGAGAGTGACAGACTGACAGAAACACAGAGAGAGAGAGGGACAGACTGACAGAAACACAGAGAGAGAGAGACAGACAGACAGAAACACAGAGAGAGAGAGGGACAGACTGACAGAAACACAGACAGAGAGAGACAGACAGACAGAAACACAGAGAGAGAGAGGGACAGACTGACAGAAACACAGAGAGAGAGAGACAGACAGACAGAAGCACAGAGAGAGAGAGTGACAGACTGACAGACAGAAACACAGAGAGAGAGAGACAGACAGACAGAAACACAGACAGAGAGAGACAGACAGACAGAAGCACAGAGAGAGAGAGGGACAGACAGACAGACACAGAGTGAGAGAGACAGACAGACAGAAACACAGAGAGAGAGAGGGACAGACTGACAGACAGAAGCACAGAGAGAGAGAGGGACAGACTGACAGAAACACAGAGAGAGAGAGACAAACAGACAGAAACACAGAGAGAGAGAGGGACAGACAGACAGAAACACAGAGAGAGAGAGGGACAGACAGACAGAAACACAGAGAGAGAGAGGGACAGACTGACAGAAACACAGACAGAGAGAGACAGACTGACAGAATCACAGAGAGAGAGAGTGACAGACTGACAGAAACACAGACAGAGAGTGACAGACTGACAGAAACACAGACAGAGAGAGACAGACAGACAGAAACACAGAGAGAGAGAGGGACAGACTGACAGAATCACAGAGAGAGAGAGGGACAGACTGACAGAAACACAGAGAGAGAGAGGGACAGACTGACAGAAACACAGACAGAGAGAGACAGACAGACAGACAGAAGCACAGAGAGAGAGAGACAGACAGTCAGACAGAGAGAGAGACAGACAGACAGAAACACAGAGAGAGAGAGGGACAGACTGACAGAAACACAGAGAGAGAGAGGGACAGACTGACAGAAACACAGAGAGAGAGAGGGACAGACTGACAGAAACACAGACAGAGAGAGACAGACAGACAGAAACACAGAGAGAGAGAGGGACAGACTGACAGAAACACAGAGAGAGAGAGACAGACAGACAGAAGCACAGAGAGAGAGAGTGACAGACTGACAGACAGAAACACAGAGAGAGAGAGACAGACAGACAGAAACACAGACAGAGAGAGACAGACAGACAGAAACACAGAGAGAGAGGGACAAACAGACAGAAGCACAGAGAGAGAGAGACAGACAGACAGACAGAAACACAGAGAGAGAGAGAGACAGACTGACAGAAACACAGACAGAGAGAGACAGACAGACAGAAACACAGAGAGAGAGAGGGACAGACTGACAGAATCACAGAGAGAGAGAGGGACAGACTGACAGAAACACAGAGAGAGAGAGGGACAGACTGACAGAAACACAGAGAGAGAGAGGGACAGACTGACAGAAACACAGAGAGAGAGAGGGACAGACTGACAGAAACACAGACAGAGAGAGACAGACAGACAGAAACACAGAGAGAGAGAGACAGACTGACAGAAACACAGAGAGAGAGAGGGACAGACTGACAGAAACACAGACAGAGAGAGACAGACAGACAGAAACACAGAGAGAGAGAGGGACAGACTGACAGAAACACAGAGAGAGAGAGACAGACAGACAGAAACACAGACAGAGAGAGACAGACAGACAGAAGCACAGAGAGAGAGAGGGACAGACTGACAGACAGAAACACAGAGAGAGAGAGGGACAGACAGACCGACACAGAGTGAGAGAGACAGACAGACAGAAACACAGAGAGAGAGAGGGACAGACTGACAGACAGAAGCACAGAGAGAGAGAGGGACAGACAGACAGACACAGAGTGAGAGAGACAGACAGACAGAAGCACAGAGAGAGAGAGTGACAGACTGACAGACAGAAACACAGAGAGAGAGAGGGACAGACTGACAGAATCACAGAGAGAGAGAGACAGACAGACAGAAACACAGAGAGAGAGAGGGACAGACTGACAGAAACACAGAGAGAGAGAGACAGACAGACAGAAACACAGAGAGAGAGAGGGACAGACTGACAGAATCACAGAGAGAGAGAGACAGACAGACAGAAACACAGAGAGAGAGAGGGACAGACTGACAGAATCACAGAGAGAGAGAGACAAACAGACAGAAACACAGAGAGAGAGAGGGACAGACAGACAGACAGAAACACAGAGAGAGAGAGACAGACAGACAGAAACACAGAGAGAGAGAGGGACAGACTGACAGAATCACAGAGAGAGAGAGACAGACAGACAGAAACACAGAGAGAGAGAGGGACAGACTGACAGAATCACAGAGAGAGAGAGACAAACAGACAGAAACACAGAGAGAGAGAGGGACAGACTGACAGACAGAAGCACAGAGAGAGAGAGTGACAGACTGACAGAATCACAGAGAGAGAGAGACAAACAGACAGAAACACAGAGAGAGAGAGGGACAGACTGACAGAAACACAGAGAGAGAGAGACAGACAGACAGAAGCACAGAGAGAGAGAGACAGACTGACAGACAGACAGACACAGAGAGAGAGAGACAGACAGACAGAAGCACAGAGAGAGAGAGACAGACTGACAGACAGACAGACACAGAGAGAGAGAGACAGACAGACAGACAGAAACACAGAGAGAGAGAGAGAGACAGACAGTCAGACAGAGAGAGAGACAGACTGACAGACAGAAACACAGAGAGAGAGAGGGACAGACTGACAGAAACACAGAGAGAGAGAGGGACAGACTGACAGAAACACAGAGAGAGAGAGTGAC